>PISX010028293.1:0-21762 GCA_004024625.1 Mellivora capensis
GTCGCCAAACTGTGGAAAGAACCAAGATGCCCTTCAACAGACGAATGGATAAAGAAGATGTGGTCCATATACACTATGGAGTATTATGCCTCCATCAGAAAGGATGAATACCAGACTTTTGTAGCAACATGGACGGGACTGGAAGAGATTATGCTGAGTGAAATAAGTCAAGCAGAGAGAGTCAATTATCATATGGTTGCACTTATTTGTGGAGCATAACAAATAACACGGAGGACATGGGGAGATGGAGAGGAGAAGGGAGTTGAGGGAAATTGGGGGGGAGATGAACCATGAGAGACTATAGACTCTGAAAAACAACCTGAGGGTTTTGAAGGGGTGGGAGGTTGGGGGAGCCAGGTGGTGGGTATTGTGGAGGGCACGCATTGCATGGAGCACTGGGTGTGGTGTAAAACTATGAACTCTGTTACGCTGAAAAGAAATTAAAAAAAAAATGTGACTCTGTTGCAGTGTCAAGAATGGACTGAAGGTGGGGGCGCCTGGTGGCTGTCGGTTGGGCTCAGGTTATGACCCCAGGGTCCTGGGATTGAGTCCCTCATTGGATTCCCTGCTCGGTGGGGAGTCTGCTTCTCCCTCTGCTTGCTGTTCCCTTGCTTGTGCGCGCACTCTCTCTCTCTCTCTCTGTCAAATAAATAAGCAAATAAGCAAATTTTTAAAATGGGCTGAAGGTAGCTAAGGGGAATTTAGAGGCAAATTTTGATTACTGTTCCTATAACCCGTATAAAGTATGGTGGTGGCTACCCCCAAAATGGTGGTGTGGACGTGGAGAGAAGCGGATGGTGCTGGGAGGGACAATTTTTCTTCTGACTGGTCTATGAGTTAAATTGGCAGGAGACAGATTCACAGGGGAAAAAAATCAAATTTAATTATGCAATCCACAGAAACATGAGAGATCGCAAAGACAGTGAGGCAAAATGAGGTATATATGTCATCCTGAACTAAGGAGAAGGGGGCGGGGGTCTGGAACTTTAAAGGGAAGGAAGACAAATCACAGGAAGATGAAAAAGAGTAAATGTTTGGTAATCAAACCTTTGCTAGGCCATACAGGGCCAAGGGATGCAAGAAGGACTCTGATCAAACAGGCCTTGCTAAGCTTCTCCTTGTCTACCAACTCTAGTTCATATTATAACACAGTCATCTTTGTGATAGCTTCTTCCTGGACTAGGTCCTCTATTCAAATTCTTTTAGGTGGGGCACTTGGGTGGCTCAGTCGTAAAGTGTCTGCCTTCAGCTCAGGTCATGATCCCAGGGTTCTGGGATTAAGCCCTGCATCAGGCTCTCTGCTCAGTGGGAAGTCTGCTTCTCCCTGTCCTACTTCCTCTGCTTGTGTTCCCTCTCTCACTGTCTCCATCAAATAAATAAATAAAACATTTTATTTTTTTTAATTTTTTTTTAATTTATTTGTCAGAGAGAGAGGGCATGAGCACAGGCAGACAGAGTGGCAGGCAGAGGCAGAGAGAGAAGCAGGCTCCCTGCTGAGCAAGGAGCCCGATGTGGGACTCGATCCCAGGACGCTGGGATCATGACCTGAGCCGAAGGCAGCCGCTTAACCAACTGAGCCACCCAGGCGTCCCATAAATAAAACATTTTAATAAATAAATAAACAAATTCTTTCAGGCAGTCAGAGGGGAAGTCAAAGCTTCTTCCTGAGTCTTTTGGGCCTTGAATGTTGCAGCTCAAAGTAATTTGTGTACTAAAGTGGCACATGTTGGAGCAATTCGTTCTGAACCCCTACAGTGGTATTATGAAATATAATCCATAGGACCCAGAAGTTGACTGGTAGAGGAATTCTGCAAGAAGAAGGTGTAACCGATGATGCCTGAGGTTCTGGCTTGAGCTACCAAGCAGTGCTCTGAACTAGTAAAAAATAATGATGAAGGAACCGCCAGGATCAGAGAAGAAGTAGGGGGTGGGGGAAGGGTCAGGATGGAGCATGAGTTTATTTTCACCAACATAATCCCAATTTCAAATATTTGATTCTCTTGCCTCCATGAACTCTCCACATGACTGTGAAAAATCTTCCGCTAATGAAACCACAATTCCAGATCTCCTTTGGTACAAATGTACCCCCAAATTTTCTTTTATCAGATTAAAAGCCTTTGGGTCCACAGATACAGTTACAAAATCCATGAGATTTCCCTTGTGCTTGAGGAGTGATGTGAATTAACCACTTTCCTAAAGCTTGTAACCATTGTAAATTTTAGCAAAATGATAATAAACTCAACTAAGCTGTTTTCTTTTAGGGGAAAAAAAATTGGAAACTTCAACCTGGACACTTAATTCTGTCATGGCAAAAACCAGACCCCTCTGAGATGATTATTACCACAACCACTCCACTCCGTTTTCTGTATTCGACCTTGATTAAATAATGGGAAACACTTGGATATAATGAGTCACCCCCCCCCCCAATCATCAACAGCCAAGGAACTTTACCCCTAGGTCCCTTCTGCAACATGGCAGGTTGCCCTACTACACAGTGATTAATTCAGGACTATGGAGCTGATCTGTAACCAAGTTCCAACAGAAACATTTTAGTATGGTTTGTCATAAGCAGCAAAGGATGGAGCACACTGACATGGTTACTAACCAATTTTCATAATCAAAAAGCATTGTGCTATACTGGCCAAAACATTAGTCATGGGATTAGAATCCATCCGCCCTCAAATAGTCTAATCCTCTTAAAAATAGCTCGGAGTAATCAGGTTAGCTTCACTGTAAATTTTAGTAAACCCATCACTCTTATAAAAGAGTTTCAGAAAAGGAAAGATCAAACACTTTCTAAAATCCTTGATGCTGGTGAAACACTGGGCAAAATAAATGTTCTTACAAAGCACGTATAGAATTGATTTA
The DNA here is from genome assembly GCA_004024625.1 of Mellivora capensis. NCBI lineage: Eukaryota > Metazoa > Chordata > Mammalia > Carnivora > Mustelidae > Mellivora > Mellivora capensis. Next base: position 2,869 of record PISX010028293.1, read on the forward strand.
AGCTAAAATATACTAATAGAGATCCATTTGCCATAACAAATGGATTTATACTATAAAGACCTCCACCGTGGAAGCGAATTCTGAGTGCTGGTTTTCTAAATAATGTGACAGTAATGAGAAAGGGCACAGGGAAGTATCTCACCAAGCACTCTACTTTCTAGCAATTTTTAAATGGAAGCCTCTTTTAGCAAAACCATTTAAGTACTTAATGACTAAGTGAATGGGCCAATTGTTTTGTGACTTTCTGTTGAGCGCACTGCCCTGTCCCAGCAGGCATTGCTGACTTGAGGGGCAAACTCAGCACAAGCCGTCAATGTATCCAGTTTGCTCTGGCAAGTTCAACAAATCCGCTCTCACCTCTAGTCTCCTAAGTGTTTTTCACATGTCCCACATGACCCAGCTACAACCCCACCTTCCTGCAATTTGCCGAAGTGTTCGAGAAGCCAAGAAGAGGATCAGAAATGTGCTCCTGTAAATTTCCTCTTAGATTCAGTTCTATGTTTGGATCACTCCACATGATCCTGGTCCCTTCTTTGTGATCTTACCTACTGTCCAGTCTGGATTCATCATATCAAAAAATTATAATAATCACACCTGCCTGTCTTCATTCAAATTACTGATAAAACTGTCAAAGTCTACAGATTCAAGAACAATGTCATTTTTTCAAGTTCAAATTGATATAAGATGGCATCATCACCCAACTGGTTCTGTCCTTGCCTCCAACCCAAAGTCTTCTAAAGGCTTAGCTGAAGCTGAACACACACACAAACATAGCAACGTAAGTTTCATGGACTTACACTGGACGTATGCACTCAGAAGGGTTCTAAGATTCAAACTTTGCTGAGTAACGGTAAGGGAGCCATTCCCCCTGATTCCACTCCACCTGACCATGTGCTCCTGTGACTGCCTCTTCCTTGCTAGTTATACATGAGACGTCAACTGTCCTGCCAAAAGTTAAAAAGATACTATCCATATAATTGCAATCAAAATACTTTTATATTTTGGAGAATATCCTGGTGATGGCTAATTTTATTTGTCAAATAAATATGATATATGATCAAATATTATTCTAGGTGCTTCTTTGGTGGTTTTGTTTTCTTTTTTTTTAATGACATTTACATTTAAGCTGGTGGACTTCAATTAAAACAGATGGCCCTCCATAATGTAGTTGGGCCTTATCCAACCAGTTGAAGGCCTTAACAGAGCAAAAGACTGACCTCCCTGGAACAAGAAAGGATTCTTTCAGCAGATAACCTTCAAACTTCAATAGTGACATCCACTTTTCACTAGTAATATGACAGTCTTTAGACTCATGACCTGACTCAGCTCTTTCCTGGGTCTCCAGCCTGAAGGCCTTCAGATTTGAACTGTAGATTTGGAACTTGCCAACACACACACACACCCTGGAGAACCCTGATTGATACAATCAAAGTATTTTAATATGAAAATTTTAAAAATTACTAATATATTGCACAGAAACAACCTTGTACCTAGAGTTCTTCAAATGAATCATTAATAACATCCTATTAGCATCTTTCTTCTCTTTAAGTAGCTCACTTTCATTGTTCTTTAGACTTTTTTTCAGGATGTATTCACCTTCTCATTCATCCTTGGGATCTTGGGTGAAAGAAAGTATATAAATATTTCACCTCTGCAATTCCAGTTTTCTTCTCTTCAGAAGATATCTACTGAATCATAGGTCAAAGATACAGCCACTGTCTGGTGCAGAAGTCATAAGAACATTAATAACTCCTAGCAGATTTATGAGTCAGGCTTTTTGAACAGAAAAAACCCCATTCAGGGCACAAGAGCCCCTTAAGGCAAATGTGAAAGGGAAGCATGAGTGAGAGTGAGAGAAACTACAGTTGCTCAGGGCAGGAGAAGCCTGTGCTCAACACTTCTGGGGGAGGGTAAGAAAGGCGATACTGGAAGTAGGCATTTCCAGCCACAGCCCCTCTACACACACACACTGTGGCTCTAACAATGATTTTTTTTTTTAATGACAAGTGACTTCTTGGGAGGAGTCGTGGTCTGATGAGACGCCACTGTAAAGTAACAAAACCCCAGAAGACCATGGAAGTACACAATGATGGATAATGCTGTGTAACATTGCCACACTAACCTTGCATCTCAATTACTTGTGGGGCTAGGAGACAGACTATGGGTAACTGAAAGCCAAGAGTAATCCAAAAATCTAATTGCAAATAGTTCAAAGTCTTCCCACAAGATCCTTTACAAAAGGATTGACAGATGTTGAGTCTGCAGTGAACAGAGCCACAGAAGCTTCTTGAGAAGACCAAGTAGCGCCTAGTCTCCTGGGAGAAAAACACTGGGAAAAATGCTGGGTCCCTAGCTCTACCAGGCACCAGACATCTCCCAGGGACCAGCTCCAGCTGTCCTCGAGAGGCTTATCCATAAGGGAGAATGATGATTTCTTAATTCCCATCAAAGGAACTCTTTACTGGAGCCCCTGGCTGGCTCATTCGGTAGAGCATGCAACTTGATCTCAGGGTTGTGGGTTCGAGCCCTACCTTGGGTATAAACATTACTTAAAAATAAAATCTTTAAAAAAAAAAAAAGAACTCTTTATTCACCATGAGACCTCTCTCTTCTGGGGAGCACATTCTCCCCTCTTGGAAAATTCTAACACAGAAAATCAAATTATAAACAAGAGACTGATGAGCATGCAGTGAGGAACAAGAAAAGGTGGTGGAATGATTTTATGGTGAGGGACATCAAGTCGCAGGGATACAGATAAAACTTCCAAAGACATGAAAGCATGTCTGCTGCTCAGGACATCTTGTTGTGCAGCCGGTGAAGTTCCCAGAAACGTCTTCTCCCACTCTCGTCCTCTGGGCCCATGTTGATAATCTGCTGGTTCTAAGTGCTTCTCAAACCCTCCAAATACTCTTTTACAGATTATTGGGTAGAATGGGTGCCGTGGGCTGAATTATGGCCCCCCAAATTCATATGATGAAGTCCTAACCCCCCAGCACCTAGGAGTGTGACTGTATTTGAAGATGGTGTCTTTAAAGAGTAACTTGGTCAAAATGAGATTATTTCAAATGATATTCTAATTCTTTATGACTGGTGTCCTCATTTAAAAGCAGAAATTTGAGAAAAACAGATAATCACGTTAAAAAATGGGCAGAAGACATGAACAGACACTTCTCCAAAGAAGACATACAAATGGTTAAGACACATGAAAAAATGTTCATCATCAGGGAGATTCAAATCAAAACCACAGTAAGACACCGCCTTACACCAGTTAGAATGGCTAAAATTAACAAGACAGTAAACAACAAGTGTTGGAGAGGATGTGGAGAAAGGGGAACCCTCTTACACTGTTGGTGGGAATGCAAGTTGGTGGAGCCACTTTGGAAAACAGGGTGGCGATTCCTTAAGAAATTTAAAATAGAGCTTCCCTATGACCCAGCAATTGCACTACTGGGTATTTACCCCAAAGAAACAGATGTAGTGAAAAGAAGGGTCATCTGTACCCCAGTGTTCATAGCAGCAATGACCACAGTCACCAGACTGTGGAAAGAGCCAAGATGCCCTTCAACAGACGAATGGATAAAGATGTGGTCCATATATACAATGGAATATTACTCAGCCATCAGAAAGGATGAATACCCAACTTTTGTATCAACATGGACCAGAGTGGAGGAGATTATGCTGAGTGAAATAAATCAAGCAGAGAGAGTCAATTATCATATGGTTTCACTTACTTGTGGAGCATAAGGAATAACATGGAGGACATTAGGAGAAGGAAAGGAAGAGTGAATTGGGGGAAATCAGAAGGGGAGACAAACCATGGGAGACTGTGGACTCTGAGAAACAAACTGAGGGTTTGGGAGGGGAGGGTGGTGGGGGGAGTTGGGTGAGCCTGGTGGTGGGTATTATGGAGGGCACGTATTACGTAGGGCACAGGGTGTGGTGCATAAACAACGAATTTTGGAACACCAAAAAAATAAAATTTAAAGAATAATAAAAATAAAAGCTGAAATTTGGGCGCACCTGGGAGGCTCAGTCTGTTAAGCATCTGCCTTTGGCTCAGGTCATGATCCCAGGGTCCTGGCACCTAGCCCCACACGGGGGTCCCAGCTCAGCAGGGAGTCTGTTTCTCTCTCTGCCCCTCCCCCCACCATGCAAGCACGCTTTCCCTCTCTCTCTCTCAAATAAATAAATAAAATCCTTCAAAAATAAATAAAAGCAGGAATTTGGACTCAGATACACAAATAGTGGGAGACCATGCGAAGACGGCCAACTATAAGCCAAGGAAAGGGCCTACAAGAGCTTTCCTGCATTCCTCAGAAGGAACTAACCTTGAGGACACCTCCACTTCAGAACTCTGGTCCCAAGAACTGGGAGAAATTTAATCTCTGCTTAAACCACGCACTCTGGGTAGTTTGTCATGGTGGCCCCAGCAAACTAGTACATGGGTACATCAGAGCTACATGTGGATGTTTCACTCTCTGACAGTAGGGGTTTTCACAATCTTGAGAAGCTTTTCTTCCCCTACACCCCACCACCATTTCAAACACTAAAAATGACTGCCTATGTCCCAGCTAACGAGCAGAGATAGGCCTCTTGCCAGGGACTAAAGGAGGGAAGTTATTTTAAGAGGCGGAGCAGTGATCTTTGTATTGCCCAGATCACATAATTAGCTCAGAGTAATTGATGAGTATAGACATAAGTCCTGAGTACATATTCACTCACGCTATTAAATATTCATGAAACAATTGTCTCCAACTGGAACATTTCCCTGCCCTTTTGTTCTCGACCCCTGCAATTCTCCCTCCCCTCAAATCATCCCACCTCGAAGGAAGCTTCCTCTAGTTCTTTAATGGCCAAACCCAGTGGATAGTTTTCTACTACTTTTTTTCTGGACCTCTTTTCATTTGAGTCCTTCCTCTCTGTTGAAACACTCCACCATCTCCCATCTTACACAGTGAGCTGAGCCGTTCCATCCCTGATTACCCATTCCTGGGCTCTGCCATGAGATTTTCCTCTTGACACCACAGAAATATTACTCCTTGAATGTATGTCCACCTGCTTCTAATAGCACATAAATTTCTTTTTCACTTCTACACTGACCCAGGTCCACACAAGAACTAGCTTCTCCCCACCACCTTCAGCCTAATACCACACATCCACCTTTCTGATGCGGAAACCCAATTTTACTCCCACTCCATAAGAGAGAATCATCTGTGCGGCCCTTTGCAGCCCCTTCTCAGCTGCATCCTACATCCTGGAAGAGGAAGCACATATTTTGTTGGTCTTTCATAAGTACCTGAGAACTTGCATCACTTGTAGAATCAGGCAAACCCCCTTGAATGAGGCATTCGAGACCCTCAGAAAATGCCCCGAGACTATCTTACCAGCCTCTGCCCCATTCTGTCTACCTTCCAATCATATCAGTGCAGATGGTCTGCTCCTTCTCAGTTATTTCCAGGCCTTTGCTCATATCCTCCATGTTTAGAAAAGTCTTCCCTGCTAATCTACTTTAGAAGATCTACTCATCTTCCTAATTAAAAACAAAGAAAAACAATTCTTCCCTTTAGCTTTCAGCGAGCCTTAGCCAGGCAGAATGCCACCATATGCAGTGTTCCCGTTGTACCGTGTAAACCCCACCATTAGAGTGTTTATTCTGTGTCATGCTCATTTGTCAGTCTGCCTTCCCCCATCATTCCACGAGTAGTCGCAGGGCCGTGGCTCTCACCTCAGAAGCCTCTTGAGCCTGCCACCATCATTAATATGGTGACGCAAAATAGTAGCTCAATCAGCATAGTACTCATCTTCTTCAGGATTTAGGACTTCTTTTTTTTTTTTTTTTTTAAGAATTTAGGACTTCTGAACATCAAAATGCCCAGGAGGTGTCACAGAGAACAGCACCAGCCAAGGCTGGAACCTACTCCCTGAAATCCCTGACAGATAGCCTGGCCAACTAAAATTGTAAATGCACTCTTCTTCGGTTTCGCTTCAGGAAATTAAAAATTGACCAACACAGTCCGTGAAATACAGCTGTTGATATTTGTGTCAGAAGGTGGCCTAATGGAAACTAGTCTCTGATGTCATGAGAGAGGGAGACAAACCAAGAGAGACTCTTAACTCTAGGAAACACACTGAGGGCTGCTGGAGAGGAGGTGGGTGGGGGGATGGGGTAACTGGGGGATGGGCATTAAGGAGGGCACGTGATGTGATGAGCACTGGGTGTTAAACACAACTGATAATTTATGGAACACCACACCTGAAACTAATGATGTACTATCAATTGGCCAATTGAATTTTTTTTTAAAGAAAGAAAGAAACTAATCTCTAAGATTTCTGGATTTCTGGAACTATAGAATTTTCTCAAGAGGTGGAAGCCAGGGGATGGCTTATTTGTTTGAGGGAAAGTCTTGACTACATCCTTCTGGTTCCTCATATGTAGAGTGAGTGCCTGCCCACTGTCCCAAGGGAAAACTATGAGGTGACCTGATGCAAAACCAGATTACAAATGATTCAGTGTGAATTGTGTCTTTGCTGACGTCTCACCGGAGGGCAAGGAAAAGGAAAAGGCAGGAAAGAAATTATTCTGGATTTGGTGTGAATTTCAGAAAGAGCTACTGCTTATTAAGAACTATGTCAATCTTCCCCAATAAAACACAAGATCCTCCAATTTGAGACCTGGAACTTCAGGAAAATCGTGAAGATATGGACTTTCCCCTAATGCTGGAATCTGGGCTATAAAAGGAAATAAATAGCTGCATAAGACTGTTGACACGTACCCTGGTATTATTTGCATGAACTGTCCTGAATCTTTGAGAACATTCTGGTGCTGAACTGCCCTCTTCTGGAATGAGTATCTTTGGAGCCCCCACAGTGAGACATGAGCAGCTTCTGTTAGGGTGAGTGTATATTCCCAGCATCCGTTTCCCTGAGAAGAGGTGGATATGGGAACACAGAATGATTTCAGAGATGACATTCAGAATGGGGTGTAGGGGAACATCTCCTCTTTGACCCTGTAGTGGATGGACTTTGAATGTGTAGATATAATGGTGGGGGTGGGGGTGTGACTCACTCTGAAAACCACATCTCATAACCATCGTAAACTATTATCGGTGTTGTATTTCTCTTCTCTAATTCATAGATGTTCAGTAGAACTTTACCAGTGCAGCCTGATTTCAACAGCACTATGGGCTCTAAGTGGAAGGGCTTGACTTATGTTGGAGACAGAGAGGGAAAGGGGGTCAGGAATGCCCCTTTCTCAGGCCAGAGTAATGGCCCTTTAGCCTTCACCAAAAGATGGGGGGCTGTGTCCACCAGAAGGCTCTCTCCATGAGGGCCATCAGCAGCAGGGATGGTGGAGTAGTCCAAGAAGATGAGACTAGGGATGATCACAAGAGAGCGGATCCCCAATCCACAGAAGTCCCCCCAAATACCTAGGAGAGTATTTAAGGAGGGCAGGATCCTGCAGGGGGACGTCTGAAGTCATGTCACTCTAAAAGAAAATGTGATTTCAATTTGAACCTGCGAGCCAATAAGGGCTAGACACCCGGTTACCATTTCAAAATAGATCGTTTTTATGAAGATGCTTCCCTGTACTTTTCCATTCATTAAGGCGAACTCCAGCTACCAGGTTGTAGAAGAGCATAATCATTATTTCTCAGTTCCAAGTTCTCCTGGTTGTGAAACAGACTCATTCTAATTCTCAGCAGCGTGTTGTATACTGAGTGCCAGCTACAGAGACTACAACTCCTTTGCTGGCTCTCCCTCATCTTGCCCACTTATGAATTAAAAGGCAGAACTGTGTGCGTGTATGTGCGTACACGCACATGGACTGTGCATATGTGTGTGCAGATGTGTACACATGCGTGTGAGCATTACGGTCTATCCTGAGAGGTATGGGAGGAAAAAAATGCACAATGTTAGAGAACTGTAACCTTTGGGGGGAGTTTCATGTAACCAATGAATTGTTGCTTCTTTCAAATTTATAAACCCTTAAGATTAATTGAGAAAAATTAATGAACAATGGAAGAGCGGCATAAACACTAGGAATTATTACCCAGAACATCTCGTACTTATCAATTTATGCAGATGACCGGCTCTCTTGGAACAACTCGTTAAAGTGAAGAACTGGACTTTCAGCCCGTAATTCTTTCTGGAAGAAACCATCCTAGATGTCACTGACTAATTGGGCTAATTGGAAGAGAAAAATTGCACAAAATGTTCCTTCAACATATACATTAATTTGCTTTTATTTTCAGCTGAGTCCTTCGTATCTATTCTATTGACTTGTAGTTCTGAACGAACAAAAAACTCTAAGGGAAAAACATTTATAAAGGGTAATTCTAAAGGAAAATAAAGATAAAGAAGAAGTAGGTCAAAAGGGCTATAAAATCTAACATTATTCTTTTGACAACCTGTTTGAAGATACTATAATCACTTAAAACTCACTAAAAATTTTGAACTCTCTTGGGAACTGAGAACTCCATGTCCCAAATAATTGTCAACATGACATAGAGCTTTCGCTTCGCTGTAAGGCAGTTCCCAGCTGACAAATGAGTTGTGCTCAAAAAGTGGTTTTGAAGTTAATTGTTCAGAACTCGGGCCAACTCTCAGAAGAAAATTAACCCTGAACGCTTCTTGTTTTAGTTCCTTGGGCTACCGTACTGAGTACCGCTACACCAGGTAGGGGGATGGCAGGGGGCTTCAATGCAGAAATGTATGGTCTCCCAGGTCTGACGACTAGAGATCGAAGTTCAAGGTGTTGCCAAGGGGGTTCCTACCGAGGGCGGTGAGGAAGAGTCTGCTGTGTACCTCTCTCCCCACAACTGGGGCTTTGCTGGCTATCTCTGCCATTATCTCTGGGCCTTCATCTTCACCTGGCGCTCTCCTTGGGTGTACATCTGTCTGATTTTAAAACAAAACAGATGCATCTCCTTGGGAGAAACTGCCACAGGAAGAAGGGCTACAGTGGGTGGAGTGGTGGTCTCCCCAAAGACAAGTCTGCCAGGAACCCGGGGCTGTGCCCGGAGTTGGAAAGAGGGGGTTTTGCAAAGTTATTAAGGACCGGAGACCAGATCATCCCGGAATAACCAGGCGGCTCTAAGTCCAACGACACATGAACTTACAAGAGACAGAAGAAGACACAGATACAGAGAGCATGTGAAGATGGAGGCAGGCCAAGGAATGGGAGGAGCCCCCAGAAGCTGGAGGAGGAAAGGAAGGGCCCCCCCAACCCAACACCCTTGGAGGCTTCAAAGGGGGCATGGCCCTGCCGTCACTTTGCTTTCAGCCTTCCAGCTTCTCGAACTGTGACAGGCTAGACTTCTCTCTAAGCTCCCGAGTTTGTGGTAACTTGTCACAGCAGCCCCAGGAAACTAACACAGGGAGATTCTTTAACTAAAGAGTAAGTAAGCCTAAACAAATCTAAAGACAAGACCACTCTCCTAATTTTTTCCCAGAGATGGGTAAAGCACAAATTAACACTCGCCGTCCTTCTGCAGTCTCATACTCTAAAATTAACAGACTTCCAATGAAATAATATCACATTACGTAGAGAATTTGTGGAACATTTTTTCAATAGCTAATAAAAATGTGCTCCATAGAGGAGCGATTTTACCTATCGAATCAATTACATCCCTAACATTTTATGTACAGGCAAAACACCGTGAAACCATACAAGGATGTAGACGGAGATGCTCCAGCTGGCGGACCCCCGGCCAAGGCCCCAGCACTCCCAGAGCACAAGCAGCCTCTGGCAAACAGCCCACCTCTCTGAGGGTAAAACAGGGTCCGGTGGGGCTGAGAAGCTGGAGAAATACCAGCCTCAGACAAAACTGACACAGAGCGCGTAATGTGACCGCCACAGCGAGGAGATGGCCCAGGGAGCCGTCGGAGCGCTCACAGGTGGCCGTGCCTGGAGAGCCAACAGGCTCCTATGTCATGGTGTCATCTCTACAGAGCACCCCGGTCCCAAACCCTGAGCCTCGCAAGGGCTTGCCGCTCTTCTCCATGGGTTTAATTGACTCCAAACATGAGTGCTGTATTGAACCTCAACTACATCAAGAAAAATGTCTCCTGAGTATAAATGCGTAGAAGAGTCACTTAGATGTTGATGAGGGGAGCCCTCTTATCACATTTTTCACCACAGAAGATACTGGAAGGCATAAAACCAGTGAGTCTAGCGTCTTGAGTAAAGAAACCCAATGATAGGGATATTTGAGGTCCCTTCTGCTTCATTCTGGAAGGTTGCTGGGATGGACTGCTGTAATTCTAGCTTTTATCTCCTCCCCCTACTTTCCCTTCCTCCCAATTTCTTCCAGTAACAGAACCCCTTGTGGGAAACTCTTTCCAACCAATGTATTTAAGACTCGTGACTCAGGCTTGGTCCATCTAAGAAACACAAGCTCCTGACCACAGTGATTGATTACTTCGGGGACAGACAGCCACTTGGGTCAGGGAAGGCAGTCCACCTCCCCCAACAGGGACTTTGCCGGAATCATCAGAAACGAGACACTCTCCATGCATTTCTAGCTTCATCACTGGGAAGATGTGAGCCCAGGAGTGCTGACAGGGACCTCTGACAACAGCGAACCTACCAGAGAAGGATAAAATTCGAGGAAGCAGATTCGAAAGCCAGAGAGGTGGCATCCTGATATCACTGCATGTGCCCCTCAAACCTAGGCACCCTGGATACAGGAAACAAATGTTAAGTTAATTTGAGTTGCGTTTCTGTCACTTGTAGCACAAAACATGCTCACACGGACCCCGAGTTAAAAATCATAACCTGTAACTAGGCTAAAACAAAACTCCTTTTTCTGCTACCCACAACACTTCTGACTGCAATATGTAGGTTTCACATACCAAGAAAGGCTGATGCTGGCTACCTGACATTAGCACAGACCCCACAGATTAAGGGCTGAGTCCCGCAAGACTAACCCACTTTGGACACCAATGGAAAGTCTTGGCTTCTGGTATTTATGATCAACTGACTGACTATAAATGAAGGGTTGGGGACCCCCTTCTCAAGTTCAATAATTTGCTTGGAGCAGCTGACAGAACTCGGTTTTACTTACTATCTGGGGGTTTATAATAAAAGAGACAAACAGAAGAGAAGCACAGGGAGATGTATAAAGGGGGGATCTGGGAGAGAGACTTCCATGCCCTCTCTGGGGCATGCCCCCCTCCCCGCACTTCGATGTGTTCACCAACCCAGAAGCTTTCTGAACCCTGTCAGTTAGGATTTTTGTGGAGGTTCCACTATGTAGCTATGGTTGATTAAATCATTAGCCATTGGTAATTAACTTAATCTCCAGCTCCTCTTCCCACCCTGGAGAGGTCGGGGTGGGGCTGAAAATCTCACCCCTCTAATCACAGGGTTGACTTCTCTGGCAAGCAGCCCCCTCCTCCCATAGTCACCTAATTATCATAAACTCAAATATGATTGAAAGGGCTTTATGAAGAATAACAGAAGATGCTCATCTCAGTTCTACAGGGAAATTCCGGGGGCGTTAGGAAGTCTGTGCCAAGAACTAGGAACAAGTATGTATTTCTTAGTATGTCACAGTATCACATGGGCATATTTTTTTTTAAAGATGACACCATTTAGACCTTGGGAGGTTGGCTAACTTTTCATGTGTGTAGTCAGCAAAAACAAACATTTTACTTTTTTTCATTTTTTTTTTGTTTTTTATTTTCATTTTATCTTGTTTTGTTGGTGTCTAGGAATGTTACAGTAGACTAGGACAAGCACCAGTTGGGCATAAATTGTCTCAAAAGGCATTTCTTTAACCAAGTTCTAAGGCGGCAAGAGTTCCCAGTGAGGGTGTTGGTGAATAGGATATGTGCTCTGTGTTTGGACATCTGCATCCTTGGCCATACAATGGCCCTCTCTGCCACTGTTGTCCAAGGGCCTGAAACCTGTGGAGAATAAAGAAGAGGTGGGCTCATCATCAGAATCTGACCCACTCAGATAAGGAAAGTTGGCCGCCTGCTGTAGCAGAATTGTAGTTCCTGGCATGTGAACCATGGCTCTGGGGCTATCTGGAGGCTGGTTTCTCACAACACTGCTATTAGTAAGATAATTGCTACATTTCCCTCTCTGATTGAATCATTTATTTGTGGCCACTCTCCCTGAAATCTCCTAACAAGCACAACTACTCTTTCCTATTTGTTTTAAGAAAGTTAGTTGGGGGGGTGTTGGGGGACAGGGGTTTCAGCAAAAAATAAACTAAGAGAAATCAAGTGTAGAGGCCCATGTCCATTCAACAAATAGGGATTTGATGTCTCTTTCAAGAAAAATACTATGCAGGGGGGAGGGTGCGAGGGAGGAAGAGACACAGGAAAGTGAGCCACATGTCCCCACCAAGTATGCAGTCCAGTGGGAAATAAAGGACAAGAGGTTAACAAAAGACAAGACAAAGCCACATCTAAAAAGTAAGTCAGCGAGGTGCCTGGGTGGCTCAGTGGGTTAAAGCCTCTGCCTTCGGCTCAGGTCATGATCCCAGAGTCCTGGGATTGAGCCCCGCATCGGGCTCTCTGCTCGGCAGGGAGCCTGCTTCCTCCTCTCTCTCTCTCTCTCTGTCTTTAAAAAAAAAGAAAAAAAATTAAGTCAGCAAAAACGTTCCATAAGACAAACAGAAGACAGCTAAAGTATGGGTAAGGGAATATTTAAGAGGGGGGAAGATGAGAATTTTTTAGATGCATTTAGATAAGCGTTTCCCAAAGTTTGTCCTATAAAACCCTAGTCCGATGAGCTGCACCTTGAAGAAAGGGTTCCATGGTCCAATGTATTTGGGGGGAATGATAATTTCCATTCTGCCACTACTATCCCACATTAGAAATCCGGAATATATTCTAGTTCACTAAAGGCTCTGACTAGTCCCACAGCAAAGAGACCCATTTCACTTTAACACAATATGTCCCTAAGTTATCTGACTACAGAAAACTTGTGTTTCCCATGGGAAAATACTCAAAAACATGCCAAGGTATGCCACCTAAGGAAAGATTCGTGATTACCTCATGCAAGCCCAGACATTCCAAGACTGGATTTCTTTGAAATCCTGCAGACTGTTACCTCAACTGTTGGCTTCAAATTATTTAGTAAACCTGCTTTGTTCCAGCAGAAAATTAATGAATGAAAAATATCATGAACTTTCCAGGGATGATACATATTCTTCTAAAATTTCAGACGTGTTTAAAATTTGACAGGGGCCATAAATAGCAAAGAGTGGATATCTTTGAGCTTTAGTTTAAAAAAAAGATTGGGGCACCTGGGTGGCTCAGTGGGTTGAGCCTCTGCCTTCGACTCAGGTCATGATCTCGGGGTCCCAGGATCGAGCCCTGCATCGGGCTCTCTGCTCAGCAGGGAACCTGCTTCCCTCTCTCTCTCTGCCTGCCTCTCTGCCTACTTGTGATGTCTCTCTCTGTAAAATAAATAAGTAAAATCTTTTAAAAAATAAAAATTAAAAATTAAAAAAGGATTAACATACATATGTATGTGGGTGGGTGTACATATATATGTTTCATTTGCATATAAGTATCCATGTGTATTTCCTCTGCCACGTGTAATAGACATGCACACACACACATACATACGTGCATTTATGTATCTTTATGTGCTCACTGTGATCATTAAGAAGCAGTTTCAAATTTACATGGTTTTAAAAAAATTATCAAGATACGCCTTAGCCCACTGTTCTTAATGTGAATGGCCGGGCCCTCGTTTCAAAGAGGAGAAACATAGATGGAAAGGGAGAGAGGGAAGCATCAAATGGAAGAGTGGGGGTCACCAGGGACCTGGTGTGAGTCGGCTTTGAGAACCAAAGGGAGGTCAAACAGTGACACGATCCAGAAGCATGTGAGTGTTTATCATCGGACAACTGCTGTACGTCTGTCTGGTGATGCTGCTCTCAGTTCCGAGCCTTCTCTGATTCCACGACCCTGCTTGGAAACCCTCCGAGTGCTGGCACTCATTTAGGCCCTCCCAGAAGTACTGCTTCAGTGAAGACCTCTTGCTCATCCTACCACCCAGAGACGGGGTGACTCAGAAGAGCCAAGAGCAGAGGCTGACCCTCCTGGGATCTCCAGACAATAAACTGACACTTTGGAGCCTGGGATGGAGTGGGGATCCTAATGCTCGCTCCTTCTTACCTGGAGATTAAAAGCAGAGCGGGAAATGCCACCATGGGGATCGAGGAATCAGGTCCTCACCTAAAACAGGACTGGAGAACAGTTGGACCTGAGGCTCCCACGAGGCTTCTCCCTCCCGTGCTAGACCTTGACGTTTCCTCGGGAGGTGCAGGACCACACACCTACCCCAGACACTCATCACTGCGTAGAAAAAGTGTGAGAATGCGAGAGAAGGCACCTTCTCCTAGGGAAACCCTGAGCAGTAGGAAACAGGAAGTAGGAGAGCTGGTACCAGCCATGGCACCAGAGCCAGAGAACCTTCCAGATACAAGCAGAGCCCTTGATCTTTGCCCTCCCCCACTCAAATGGCACAGACACGGACAGTGGCTATCCAGCTCCCATCCTTGGCGATGCCCCTTCCCCAGGAGCCCACCAGCAGGAAGGGGGGTCCAGACTACTTCCTCAAACTCCCAGCCTTTGTGGGGAGCTCTCTGGAAACCCAAACCAGGGGAACAGGTTCTCATCAGCAGCCTACATACATACATGAGCAACACATGCATTAAACCCGTACCTACAGAATTTCATATTCAAGAGGAGCTCTACCTACTTGGCAAGAAAGTGATTCAATATCTTTCATGTGGAGCTGATCATCTCCAGATGGATGCATTAGGTTACTTCTCAAGAATTCTGTTTCCCTGGGGTGCCTGGGTGGCTCAGTGGGTTAAGCCTCTGCCTTCGGCTCAGGTCATGATCTCGAGGTCCTGGGATCGAATCCCACATCGGGCTCTCTGCTAGGCAGGAAGACTGCTTCCTCCTCTCTCTCTGCCTGCCTCTCTGCCTACTTGTGATCCCTCTCTGTCAAATAAATAAAATATTAAAAAAAAAAAGAATTCTGTTTTCCTGAACCTTGCACTGAATTTCAGCTACAATATTAGGAGATGGGTTTTTACCATAAGCACTCATAGGGTAGCGTCTCAGCTTTGTAGAACACACAACATTTGCATGCTACCTCTAGCAAAGTGCTGTTGTAAGGTCAAGACGTTTTGTGGAGTCTCTCTATGATGTAATCCTGCGTTTGACGTACCTGTGAGCCCCATCATGTCATCCCTTTTCAAGTTAGCAGGTGTTCTTCGCTCTCTGGGTGGCTTCAGGTCCCATGTTTGAGATCCATTCTTCTCCCTGAAAATAATCAAGCTTCATTTCTGGATTTCATGGGATTCAAACACAGTATCAGAAATACAAGGCAGATAGGAGTTAACTTTCTCTGGATGATTTTAAAGGAAGACCTAATGAAAAACAATCAACTGGAACTAATACTTGATCGATCAATGGAGGTGATAAGGAGGAACAAAGCAAGGGCACAGCCCAGAAGCCCAGGCCAGGAAGAAACCTAACAGTATTGATGAAATAGACAGGAAATGTAAAACACTTTCAATCGATACCAAATTTGGCAGATGAATAAACGTCTGACTGATGCATCTTTTCAGTTGTAAATCGGCTTTGAATTGCCATAAGATGTCATAAGACCATCTGAGAGGATATTGTTGGGGGGAGGGACCTAACTCCCCCCCCAAAAAATCATCCTATTTTATGGCATTTGTACTGGAATTATTTCTAGAATAATGCAATTTCACGGCTATAATTCAAACTTGGTTTTAGTCTATTGGTTTAACTGCAGCACAGCTAAAATTTAGAAGTTTTTATAGTGCTCCATCCCACATAATGGTGGTTAGAAAACTTAGAGAAACTTCAATTATAGTTCAGGAGACTTTTGTTCCTTTTTTTTTCCCCTCTTCACAATGGACCTCATTTGGAGACCAACTGAGTAAATGGCAGTTTCCAAATTTCGAACTCAGTGTATATAAAAGGGGAGTGTTTTACTAATCCAAGGAACACTGTTGAGGGAGCCAGAGATTATCCAAGGCAGCAGAAGAACATCACAAAAAAATTTAATTCTCTAAGACAGGAACTCTGGCTCAGGTTCAAATATATCCTGATCCTGGCATAGTTTTAAAGACATCACATGATGAAATAATTATACACATCCCTAAAAATACATGGGGCATTGGAAAGAATCCAGAAAATGCCCAGCCATGTCGAGGGCTACAGGTCTCACCTTTTCTCTTGAAGAAACTACTCGAGGGACGGAGCACTGGCCCCAGGATGCTGGCCCACCCGGGCCCCAGGGACAGCGATGCACCAGGAGGCTATGTTAAAGGACACCTGTCACCCTATGGACGGGTAGCCGGCTGCTCGCTGTTTTGCTTTCTCAGAACAAGAGAAAGGGATTACAGGATTTTTGAGAGTTCAGTTTTGGAGATCTAATCCAAAGGTCTCATTCTGGTCCGAGAAAATGAGATCCAAGGAAGTTAAATGGTTTGCCCAAGATCAGAGAGCTAATTCTTGGTGACCTACCTAGAGCCCAGTCTGCAGATTCCCGGGCTCGGATGGCTCACCCTACACCGGGGCCGAGCATGGCCTTCTCTCCCGGGAGGGGCACACAGCCTTCTCTCCTGCAGGCTCTCTGAATTAGCAGGAGTCACAAGAGCTGAACGACGGGCTCTCAGGGCGGATCTGCAGGCGGTTGTGGCACAGGGTCTGGATCTGTAGGATTCCACTGAGAAGTCGGCTCCGGTGACTCACACTTATTCACGTCGGTCTCCGGGCTTCTGCGCATACAGTGCTTTACCGATATCCAAGCATCACACATCACCCCCGGTTTGTGAGCTGCTGCGCGAAGGGCTGCAGCCGCACCGCGGACGGCTTCAGTCACTACGAGGCAATGCCCTAGGACCGACCTTCAACGACGGTCTTGTCGCGCCTACCGTGAGGCCATATAAAACGGATTATTTAGAAATCAAATAATGAAGAAAGGACATACTTGGCAAATATGAAAGATGCAACAGATTGGTTTAGCCCATTCAGAAAGCCAAACGTCCTTCTCGGAGTTAGCCTTGTGGGAGGTGGGGGGAGGGATGATGCACGTTTATGCAAATTAGCATTGTGCCAAAAGCCTTGATTTATTTCAAAACCAAAAAGATTCCATCGCTCTTGGTGAACTTTAGCTGTTTTCTTTAAGGGAATCATTTGTTCATTACCGTATCGAATGATGCTTTGTCTTCTGTGCGTGTGTGTGTCTGTGCGCGCACACACACACACACACACACACACACGCACACACTTTAACTTAGTCTCACAGCCTCTCATCCTCGCCAGTGATTTTTATTAGTTTAGTTTCATACATATTCAAGGAGATTTGTAAGTCAAATCTATTTTTTGTTCATAAAGATGCTTTATGTTTTAGAAATTAAATAACATATATTCTTTTTTTGTTATGCTCTGCTCCCCACAAGTGTGGCCGCCGCTTATCGCCATACGACACTATTATAACACGGCTGACTATACTCTCTGTCGTCCTTTCATCCCGTGACTCATCCATCCCATGACTGGAGCCTAGATCTCCCACTCCCCTTCACTCATTTTGCCCATTCCCCTCATTATTAAAATACTGTACTGTTAAATGAACTTTTAAAACATAAACTAGATACTGTATTAATCATCTACAGAGGATGAGAAGGGACACCTAGGTGGCTCAGTCGTTAAGCATCTGCCTTCAGCTTGGGTCATGATCCCACAGTCCTGGGATTGAGCCCCAAATCTGGCTCCTTGCACAGCAGGAAGCCTGCTTCTCCTTCTCCCTGCCCCTGCTTGTGTTCCCTCTCTCGCTGTGTCTCTCTCTGTCAAATAAATAAATTAAATCTTTTTTTAAAAAATAATAAAAAAATTAAAAATTTTTTAAAAATGAAAATAAAGGGGATGAGTAATTATAACAAGTTTTTTTGCATTCTGTTAAAATCAGATATATGAAGTCAACTATATCCATCCCAGCAACTGTCCCTAGCAGAGTGCTCTGGGATGGATCGGTAGAGAGGTGCTCCCTGTGGGCGCCGGGGTGGCTCAGTGAGTTAAGCCACTGCCTTTGGCTCAGGTCATGATCCCGGAGTCCCGGGATCGAGTCCCTCGGGGAGTCTGCTTCTCCCTCTGACCTTCTCCTCTCTCATGCCCTCTCTAATAAATAAATAAAATCTTAAAAAAAAAAAAAAAAAAAGTGCTCCCTGTGGTAAAGTGAGATGTCTGCCCACTGTCTTTCTCATAACCCCCAAATAGTGTCATTTCAAATTCCTGGGAACTGACTGGTGGATCAGGCATGATGACGGCTGTCACGGGAAGCAGATCCTGCTGACATTCCGGCTACGCTCACTCACAGCTGGAGGCTGGGCCATGCTTCCTTTATTTCCAGATGGCCTTCTTTCTCCTTGGTCAGGAAATTTTGTCCATGATGGGTCTGTTTCTCAGATACACGGATCTGATATGAATAAACAAGCTTTTCATTTCTATGATTCTGCATATCAAAACCTCCTCTTTTTTTTTTATGACCTTGGATAGCCCTGATTCCTAGTTACTGGGGTCAGAGAACAGAGTGATGAACTTGACCAAATTGCTGGTGATGTGGAAATCTGGCAATGTGGGAACCTGACAACCAGCCCTCAGGCAAGTCATCTAGAAGAACACAACCTCGTCGTGTTCCTGATCTCAACGGGAAGGCTGTGAGCTTCTTCCCATTGAGGATGATGTTTGCTGTGGGTCTTTCATAGATAGATTTTATGAAGTTCAGGAATGTTCCCTCTATCCCTATACTTTGAAGTGTTTTAATCAGGAACGGATGCTGGATTTTGTCAAATGCTTTTTCTGCATCAATTGAGAGGACCATGT
>PISX010028294.1:0-21751 GCA_004024625.1 Mellivora capensis
ACCTGGGAATAAACCTAACCAAAGAGCTAAAGGATCTGTACTCGAGGAACTACAGAACACTCATGAAAGAAATTGAAGAAGACACAAAAAGATGGAAGACCATTCCATGCTCTTGGATTGGAAGAATAAACATTTTTAAAATGTCTATACTACCAAGAGCAATCTATACTTTTAATGCCATGCTGATCAAAATTCCACCGGTATTTTTCAAAGAGCTGGAGCAAATAATCCTAAAATTTGTATGAAATCAGAAGAGACCCTGAATTGCTAAGGAAATGTTGAAAAAGAAAACAAAACTGGGGACATCACGTTACCTGATGTCAAGCTTTACTACAAAGCTGTGATCACCAAGTCAGCATGGTACTGACATAAAAACAGACACATAGACCAGTGGAACAGAGTCGAGAGCCCAGATATGGACCCTCAACTCTATGGTCAAATAATCTTTGACAAAGAAGGAAAAAATATACAGTGGAAAAAAGACAGTCTCTTCAATAAATGGTGCTGGGAAAATTGGACAGCTATATGTAGAAGAATGAAACTCGACCATTCTCTTACACCATACACAAAGATAAACTCAAAATGGATAAAAGACCTCAACATGGGACAGGAATCCATCAGAATCCTAGAGGAGAACATAGGCAGTAACCTCTTCGAAAGCAGCCACAGCAACTTCTTTCAAGATATGTCTCCAAAGGCAAAGGAAATAAAAGCAAAAATGAACTTTTGGGACTTCATCAGGGTCAAAAGCTTCTGCACAGCAAAGGAAACAGTCAACAAAACAAAGAGGCAACCCATGGAATGGGAGAAGATATTCGCAAATGGCAGTACAGACAAAAGGTTGATATCCAGGATCTATAAAGAACTTCTCAAACTCAACACACGCAAAACAGATAATCATATCAAAAAATGGGCAGAAGATATGAACAGACACTTCTCCAATGAAGACATACAAATGGCTGTCAGACACATGAAAAAATGTTCATCATCACTAGCTATCAGGGAGTTTCAAATTAAAATCACATTGAGATACCACCTCACACCAGTTAGAATGGTCAAAGTTAGCAAGACAGGAAACAATGTGTGTTGGAGAGGATGTGGAGAAAGGGGAACCTCTTACACTGTTGGTGGGAATGCAAGTTGGTGCAGCCACTCTGGAGAACAGTGTGGAGATACCTTAAGAAATTAAAAATAGAGCTCCCCTATGACCCTGCAATTACACTACTGGGTATTTACCCCAAAGATACAGATGTGGTGAAAAGAAGAGCCATCTGTACCCCAATGTTTATAGCAGCAATGGCCACGGTCGCCAAACTGTGAAAAGAACCAAGATGCCCTTCAACGGATGAATGGATAAGGAAGATGTGGAGTATTATGCCATAATACTATGGAGTATTATGCCTCCATCAGAAAGGATGAATACCCAACTTTTGTAGCAACATGGACGGGACTGGAAGAGATTATGCTGAGTGAGATAAGTCAAGTAGAGAGAGTCAATTATCATATGGTTTCACTTATTTGTGGAGCATAACAAATAACACGGAGGACATGGGGAGATGGAGAGGAGAGGGAGTTGAGGGTAAGTGGAGGGGGAGATGAACCATGAGAGACTATGGACTCTGAAAAACAACCTGAGGGTTTTGAAGGGAGGGGGGTGGGAGGTTGGGGAAGCCAGGTGGTGGATATTATGGAGGGCACGCATTGCATGGAGCGCTGGATGTGGTGTAAAACTATGAATTCTGTTACGCTGAAAAGAAATAAAAGAAAATAATGTAAGCCATTAATGTCAAGGTGAAGAAAAATATATTTATAAAATATTCTTAATATGTGTGATTAAAATGAAGCAAGTTTCTATTAAAAAAAAAAGAGTGGCCATCTTGAGCTCCTGAATAAGTACCTCATACTCAGTAAATTTCTGTTGAATGAGTGAATGAATGGATTCAGGTATTGGAGAAAGTCTCTAATTCATTTTGGATTTTGAAACATGGTATAAATCACCAGTAAAGAACAGAAGAGAACTGGAGAAATATATAGCTGTAATTTATTTTTTACTGAGACATCTCTCCAAATTTCTTTTGACTGAGGACCTGGGCCAATTTCTTAATTTCAAACTGAATTTACTATGGCATAAAGCCAGCTGGACAACATATTCTAGGCATTTTAAATTAACAAATATTGAGCTTCTGTGTGCCATTTGGTTTAAGTATTTGAAACAGATGATATGAACCACAACCTTGGGGATTTCTATCCAGCTACTGCCAAACTTCTCCCCCTTGATGTCCTCCAGACACTGCAACATCAATGTGCTTAAATTCAAATGCTTCATCTGTCCCTAACTCCCCTCTCCTGGTCAGCTTTTTGCATCTTAGTGACAAGAACAATCTTAGCCACTCACCACAGCCAGAAACCAGAGAATTGCTAGATTTTTCTCTTTCTTTCCCACCTTCTAGAGGCAATCAATTGTGCCTCTCTCTCTCTCTCTCTCTCTCTATATATATATATATATATATAAATAATTTGACAGATCACAAGTAGGCAGGGAGGCAGGCAGAGAGAGAGAGGGGAAAGCAGGCTCCCCACTGAGCAGAGAGCCCAATTCAGGGCTCAATCCCAGGATCCTGCGATCATGGCCTGAGCTGAAGGCAGAGGCTTAACCCCCTGAGCCACCCAGGCACCCTGCAAATGCATTTTAAACTGAACTACCTCTAGTCATGTACAGAAGTATCACAGCGTGGGGGTGGGTAGATGGGTATGAAGTCTGAAGAACAGACTGGAAACTTGGTAGGGGAGTATTGGTTTCTTTGGTTTCTTTGGGGCATATTCTCAAAAACTGACACCCATTTTTTCCACAATAATTGTTACGATTAGGATAAAAAGTTTCTTTTTTAAAGATTTTATTTATTTGACAGAGAGAGAGAGAGATCACAAGTAGGCAGAGAGGCAGGGGGAGGGGGAGGCAGGCTCCCCGCTGAGCAGAGAGCCTGATGTGGGGCTCGATCCCAGGACCCTGAGATCATGACCTGAGCCGAAGGCAGATGCTTAACCCACTGGGCCACCCAGGTGCCCTAGGATAAAAAATTCCTAAAGGAAACAATATGAAGTTGATTGAGACTCTGATATTATAGAGAAAGTAGTTGGACTGATGGCACCATTTTCATTCATCTTTCCTAAGCAGCTAATGACAGAGACACAGATGCACTCTCTGTTAGAATTCTTTATCTCTATTCCTACTTTTTATTTCGTTTTTCCATCTTGATGATGGAGTCATCAACCAAAATTTTTATTCTCTACTTAAAAACTTTTACCACCTGACATCCATTAGAATGGCTAGGAATCAAAAATACTGATAATAAAAGGTGCCGATGAAGATGTGAAAAAATTGAAACCCTCGTACACTGCCTGTGGGATTATAAAATGAGGCATCCTCTTCAGAAAATATTCTAGCAGTTCCTTGAATGATTAAATGTAGAGTTACCACATGATCCAGCAATTCCATGCCTACGTGTGTGCTCAAGAGAAATGAAAACCTATGTCCACAAAAAAAACTTGGATAGAAATGTTTATGGCAGTATTATTCATAATAGCCAAAAGTGGAAACAATCCAAATGCCCATGAATGGATGAATAAATAAAAAATGGGATATAGCCACCCAATAGAATATTATTTTGGCTTAAAAATTAATGAGGCACTGATATGTGCTACAACAGGGATGAACCTTGAAAACATACTAAAAGAAACCAGTCACAAATGACTGCATATGATATGATTCCATTTCCTATAAAGTATCCAGAATATGCAAATTTATAGAGAAAGAAAGTAGACTAATAATTGCTTAGGGCTTTTAGAGGACTTAGGGTTATGGAAGTTGATAGCTACAGAGTATAGAATTTCTTTCAGAGGTGATGAAAATGTTCTAAAAATGTGTTCGTTGCAAATATCTATAAGTGTACTAAAACCCCATGAACTGTACACTTCAGATAGGTGAATCATACTGAATTTGAATTATATTATCAATAAAGCTATTAAAAATGAAAAAAAAAACTTTATTGATCTACACAATAAAGCCCTAGCAAATTTCACCCCATTCTGCACCTTCTACAGGTCTGGCTTCCTCACTGGTTGCACAAATTATTTAATTAGTCCTGACTCGATGTTTCATCTACATGCTGACTTTTGATATTCCAGACAGTTTCCATGGGTCCAAGTAATTCTTGCTCATGCTGCTTCCTTTGCTTAGAATGTCTTTCCCAACGGTGCCTTCCTTTCAAGATCTGCCAGGCAAACACCTACTTATCTTCCAAGTCACCTCCATCATGAAACTGTTACCTAAACTCCCCAGGCTGAATTGTCCACTCCCTCTTTTGCACTCTGGTTCTACACCTTGTATGAACTTCTTATCACAGGATCTCTGGTGCTTGTATGCTTGCATGTTTCTTTCTCCCTTTTTAGACTGTGAGCTTTTCAGTGGCAAGGATGTCACTGTATTTTTTTTTCTCTTCCCTCCTTGGCTCTATGGAGTTGCACACACTTGCTAGCCCTTACCTACCACATACTGAAATTGGAACTTAGGATAGAGACCAGACAGTCCTATCTTGATTTTACTCACATCCTGCCCTTACTGCTTTGTGGTCCTATGCCTTGTGATGGCTGGAAAGCCTTTTTCCAGATTATCTGTCCAAATACTGACTCTGAGTCTTGAACTCTGACCCACTCCACCAAACTTTTGGCTGTGCTATGCATACCACCTGGCCCCTGGTGGGCCTGTATCTTTGGAAGTTGCAGCCTCTATACTGGACTGTGAACCTTGCCAAATCTCTCCAGTTTAACCAGATAGCTTACATTCTCAACTCTGCTTCATTCTGAGATTGATGGAATCAAGAACTCTAAACCTGTGCCATGTCCAATCTATCCCAACCCAGCTCCTGGTTCTACCCTTCCTGATCAGGCTTCTCCCATGTTAGCTATGTCTTGGCATGGTTTCCTCTAATCCTAATACCACCCTCTCCTTTCAGCACAGTTTTTTTTCTGATCCTTTCTCTTTCTCTGCATGCCCAAAGTTTCCCGTGTATACAACAGGTGTGTATGGTTACACCTAACAGAGTGCCCTCCAGTTGTTGTTTCTCTGAATATCTCTCCTTCCCATTAGACCTCCAGGCTAGAGCTGGTCAACACTTCTTTTCTACTTGGACCCATGATAGATGAATTTCATTTGCTGACACATTCCCATGGATTTATCCACATGATGGGTCACAGCAAACACTAGATAGGATGTTGATTATCTGCAGTTTGTGAATTGTAACTCTATTCCTTTTATTGCTACTCCGGAATGCACCTAGCGATGCCATTAAATGAGTACAAAGTTATTAGAAGGACAACTGGATCCACTCTAATTTTTTAAAGTAAATACTTCATCAACTTCAGTATTTTTTTATTCATAGCACATTACTTGTGCTAGCCCTCCAAGGGGGGCTGCACTATACCAGTGTGTTCCAAGGGCCTCTATTTAGGATCTTAAAACCCTGAGAACAGGGACTTTATAACAGTTGTGTCCATAAATCCAGTATGTAGCACATCTTCTGACAATAGCAGTGGCTCAGTGTGTGTTTGATTGGTGACTGATGAACTATGGGGTGAAATTAATTTTATTTTTTTTAAGATGAAATTAATGTAAAAAAAAAATCCCTGTTTGCATAAAACCAAACAGGAGACAGGCCGACTATCTCCAGATAGTTCCAACTGTCTAAAGGCAGCTCCTAAGGCCAAATTCTTCAGAATTGGGTATTTTTTCCACAGGCCATGATAGAGGTTACTGTTCAGAAGAAATAATATACAAAGTTGGTCCACTCCTAGATTGTTACTTTTACACACTGGCCATTGGTTTCTAGTCTGTTACTATGGATATCTTTTGAGCATCCATGTGAAACCCACTAGGTGAGGGATGCCTGGGTGGTTTAGTTGGGTAAGGAACTGCATTTGGCTCAGGTCATGATCCCAATGTCCTGAGATGGAGCCCCACATCAGACTCCCTGCTTGGTGGGGAGCCTACTTCTCTCTCCCTCTGCTGCTCCCCCTGATGGTGCTCTCTCTCTTTCTGTCAAATAAATAAATAAATATAAAGTCTTAAAAAAAAAAAAGAAACCTACTAGGTGATCCATAAATCTACATCACAGTCATTTAGTCAAATGTTCACAAAATATTTTTAGGGTATTACTGCTCCATGGAGCCCATAATTATAAGGAGCACAGTGGAAAGAGTTTCTTTCTTAGAGAACATGATTTTGATACAGTGCTCACTATCTAATGTGTGACTTTAGCCTAGTCAACTCTGCTTTGCTGAGCCTTTAAAATGGGAATGAATAAATAATTTCCAATCTCATCATTGACCTAAAATTCTTTTTTTAAAGATTTTTTTTTTAAAATTTACTTATTTGTCAGAGAGAGAGAGAGAGCGAGCACAGGCAGACAGAGTGGCAGGCAGAGGCAGAGGAAGAAGCAGGCTCCCTGCCGAGCAAGGAGCCCGATGTGGGACTTGATCCCAGGATGCTGGGATCATGACCTGAGCCGAAGGCAGCCGCTTAACCAACTGAGCCACCCAGGCGTCCCCAAAATTCTTGATTCTAACAAATATCAGAAAAATTTAGAAAGGATGTGGACAGATTGTCTTCTTATAAAATGGGGATAGGATATTGTAAAGGTTGTTCAAAATCTTTATGCACCCTTACAAGGAGGAAAGCTTGGTGTCTCAGTCCCTAGGTTATAGGAAACACTGGGCTTATTTTCCAGTTCCTATACAAAATGGGTACCTAGCCTGAGGTGGAGAAACAAGGATTCCAGGTTTGCTGCATGGCTGGTACATATGGATTGTGTCTTGGGGTAGTTCCACAGCTAGATCCAGACATGATATTTAAGGGCATTATACTGGGGTTTGGAATAGATTATAGTTTAGACAGAACGTTCCTTCTTTTAGCATTTAGAATCCATGAGCCTGTAGGCATCCTCACCAGTCTGTGTGATTTGTAAGAGGTACATTGCCCAACTTAAAAGAACGATATGATGGGCTCCAGAGCCCAATGGAAAGATTAGCCTTTGAGGAGTAGAACGATACATTTTTCTATTGTAATGGGAGGAAAGATGGAAAAACAGGTAGTGACACAGATTTTCTATATGGAGGTGAGGATGTGGGGGAAGTCCTATCTAATGATGTCTAGTTTTTTTAAGGAAGTAGAAGTCAAGGTCATCAACTGAGAGTGAAAAGGGAAGGGTATATGGAAGGTTTTGGTGAAGGGAGGAAATTTGAAATAATAGTCTTAGAGAGTGGGAAAGTGAGCTTCCTAGGGAAATAGTAGACATTCCAGGAAGTGTTACGTGCCCATTTAAGATTTGTATTTGATGATTTTCCCTAGCATCATTCAAGACACAGGAAAAGTGGATTTTCAGGTTCAACCAGGGTTTTGTTAGGATAGTACACCTGAAGGAGAGTGTGTCAAGGGATTGATAGTGCTAGTGGACCATAACATCTAAAGTTGGATAAAATTAATTAAAGATAGGAGATGGGTATTTCAGCAAAAGATTAAAAGGTCAAGATTAAAAATTGTAGCAGTGGAAGAGGTTGTTAATAGAATAAGTAAGCTCAAAGAGATAAAGGTAGTGGCCAGAAATGAGATGTCTGAAACTGAGATTATGGAAGAGATAATTCCCACAACATGGTTACAGGAATGACTGGCTGAGGTGGTATGGAAGAAAAAGCCCCTGTGGTAGAGGCAGTTAAGAAATTAATTGAGACACTGAGATGTATGTTGGGTCATCCATGTGGATATTATCAGCTCTAAGAATGATGACAAAAGTAGGGATGATAAAAAAGACTCTGATCCAGGATCTAGGATTGAATCTTGTAAAAAAAAAAAGGAGGAGAATAACCTGGAGTTAATATGATAGCTTTGAGGAGGTAGAGTGGTGAGTATAGCTGACTGGCATGAGCTTCAAAGCAATGGAAGGAAGGGGGAGATGATTTGAGGTTGCAGTGGAAAGCACAGAGGACAGTTTGGCTTCTAATTCTTTTCTGATGTGGACATGTGAGAGAAGGAAAGCCTCTACTTG
The DNA here is from genome assembly GCA_004024625.1 of Mellivora capensis. Taxonomy (NCBI): domain Eukaryota; kingdom Metazoa; phylum Chordata; class Mammalia; order Carnivora; family Mustelidae; genus Mellivora; species Mellivora capensis. The sequence continues at coordinate 8,097 of PISX010028294.1, forward strand.
AGAAGATTTCCAGGGAAGCAATGCCCTTGGATGACAGCCTGGTTTCATTTAAGGGAAAAAGGAGATGGCTATGTTCAGAGAAGATGTCAAAGTTACAGTGTTCCCTGCTTAAGAATCTTAGAGAATTCAGGAGGAAGATATGGCAGAGTGGGGAAAAACAATGACCGTGGAAGAGATTCAGACTTCTAAAAGAGGAGGGATAGAATTGCTAATTTGAGGTTTCCACCCTGAGAGGGCCAAGAGGGTCTGAAAACACTTACCTTAGTGATGAGATATCTTAGGAGCCTTACTATCCTAAGCATTAGAATTGTGAAGTCATTTAGGTAAGAATAAGAATAAAGCAAGCCTCTGGGGTATGCACTTAACTTCATTATAATTAGGAACTTGTGGGTAAAGTAGAACTTGTTTAATAAATACACTGGTAGAAACATATAGAGCCCAGAAAAGATGGCCTTGCATTTGGAGATTATCTAGTAATGCACATTGACTGGTTGAAAAGTGAAAAATTGTGTTTCCTCCCCACCCCCCCCACCATAAGTTCTTCCCTTGGCCCAGGTTTTGTGTAGAGAAAGTCTGTATCTTGTACTAAATTCTCAAAGTATGCTTTGACCCCAAAAGATTTCCAATCGCTAGTCTACATGATCAATTAAACATTGGACAAGTTTCATTTTTTCTGAATTAACTGAAATTAGACTGGATTTACCAAATTTTTTTGTCATCACTTGGACACATCCTTATCTTTAGCTTACATAATTGACTTCTCTATGGACTCTGGTTACAGTGTAATGAGAAATACTATGCAGAAGAACCTTAATAATTTCCCATCATTACTAAGAGAGTTTTTGCAGTGTATTGCACTTCATAAATCAGTGAGTAAATAAACAAAGAGAAATGGTAAACAGACAAGGGCATGTTGTCCCTGTGAATATACTTGATTGTGTAATAAAAAAGTCCCTATAAACTACTTGGGATGTACAGTAATGGTTTGAGTAGTACTCTACACAAAAACAAATACCTCATTAACAGACTTCATTGGAATTGGTGATAATTCTGACCTGCAGAATGGAGTAGGGGGATAACTCTGCATTTAATAAAAATGTGTTTGATATGAATATTAATTATGTAAACAAAATGGGTAGCTTATTTGAATGAAGTCCCTTAGTCCAATAAGCTATTTTCGAAAGCTAATTTATAAACCATGTTTATAGTATTTGAATAGTACCAATGAATATGTAAATGAAAGATGATTAATTATTTACTAAAGAACTCGTGAATGTTTCCTGAGACCTGCAGCCCTCTTTCACTCCCCTGCCAGTCAGCATGCTGTGCTGCATACTAGGACCCTCAAACTTGCTCTCCCACTAGGTAATGTGAATTTATTAGATGTAATCCAATTTTTAGTTTTTCTTTCTTTTAAGATCCATAAATATGCTTTGGAGTTCTATTGTAAGAGACTATTTTGACACAGACATTCAGGCTTATGAGTTATGGAAAACAGTAGTTTCTTTTGGTTTGAGGTAATTTCAGATGACTTGAAATGATTAAATGATAGTTGGATAAGTGGAAGAAATGGATGCATTCCATTGGAAACCTATAAACTTCCAAGACTGAAACAGGAAGAAACTGACAACCTGAATAGATGAATAACTAGTAACGAGTTTGAAGCAGTGATCAAAAGCCTCCCAAAAAACAAGAGTACAGGACCTGATGGGTTCCCATGGGAATTCTACCAAACATTCAAAGAAGAAATTCTGAAGCTGTTTCAAAAAATAGAAACAGAAGGAAAACTTCCAGACTCTTTCTATGAGGCAAGCATTACCAAAACCACGCAAAGACCCCATCAAAAAATAGGATCCAATAGTACATTAAAAAGATTATCCACCATGATCAGGTGGGGTTCATCCCTGGGATGCAAGGGTGGTTCAACAGTCACAAATCAATCAATGTGATAGAACAAATTAATAAGAGAAGAGAGAACCAGCTGGTCCTCTCAATTGATGCAGAAAAAGCATTTGACAAAATACAGAATGCTTTCCTAATTAAACCTCCTCAGAGTATAGGGATAGAAGGAACATTCCTCAACTTCATAAAATCCATCTATGAAAAACCCACAGTGAATATCATTCTCAGTGGGGAAAAGCTGAGAGCTGGGTGCCTCAGTTGGTTGGCTCAGTTGGTTGGGTGACTGCCTTCAGCTCAGGTCATGATCCTGGAGTCCCGGGATTGAGTCCCACATTGGGCTCTCTGCTCGCCAGGGAGTCTGCTTCTCCCCCTGATCTCTTTCCTCTCATGCTCTCTCTCTCTCTCAAATAAATGAATAAAATTAAAAAAAAAAGTTGAGAACCTTTCCCTTAAGATCAGGAAGATGACAAGGATGCCCACTCTCACCACTGTTGTTCAACATAGTACTAGATGTCCTCGCAACAGCAATCAGACAACAAAAAGAAATAAAAGGCATTCAAATTGGCAAAGATGTCAAAATCAATCTCTGCAGATGACATGGTTCTTTATGTGGAAAACCCAGAAGACTCCATCTCCAAATTACTAAAACTCACACAGCAATTCAGTAATGTGGTGGTATACAAAATCAATGCACAGAAATCAGTTTTTTTTTTTAATTTATTTATTTGTCAGAGAGAGAGGGAGAGAGAGAGAGCGAGCACAGGCAGACAAAGTAGCAGGCAGAGGCAGAGGGAGAAGCAGGCTCCCTGCCGAACAAGGAGCCCGATGTGGGACTCGATCCCAGGATGCTGGGATCATGACCTGAGCTGAAGGCAGCCGCTTAATCAACTGAGCCACCCAGACATCCCAAAATCAGTTGTTTTCTTATACACTAACAATGAAACTATAGAAAGAGAAATTAGAGAATCGATTTCATTTACAGCAGCACCAACACTGTAAGGTACCTGGGAATAAACCTAACCAAGGAGGTAAAGGATCTGTACTCTAGGAAGTGTAGAACACTCATGAAAGAAATTGAAGAAGACACAAAAAGATGGAAAAGCATACCATGCTCATGGATCAGAAGAATAAACATTGTTAACATGTCTATGCTGCCCAGAGCAGTTTATACTTTCAACGCCATCCCAATCAAAATACCAACAGCATTTTTCAAAGTGCTGGAACAAACAAAACTAAAATTTGTATGGAAACAGAAAAGACCCCAAATCGCCACGGATATATTGAAAAAGAAAAACTAAGCTGGGGGCATCATGTTGTCTGATTTCAAGCTATATTAAAAAGCTGTGAGCACCAAGACAGCATGGTACTGGCACAAAAACAGACACATAGACCAACGGAACAAGAGTAGAGAGCCCAGGTACAGACCTTCAGCTCTATGGTCAAATAATCTTTGATGAAGCAGGAAAAAATATTCAATGGAAAAAAGACAGTCTCTTCAATAAATGGTGCTAGGAAAATTGGACAGCTATATACAGAAGAATGAACCTTGACCATTCTCTTACACCGTACACACAGACAGCTCTAGGAATGCAGAGCACTCCCTGGGGTGCAACAGACTGCTGACTCAGGAAGCTTGATGTCCCATTCGCATCCTCACTCAGCAGCAGAACTGAAGCACAGGCTGGCCTCTCTCACTCCACAAGCAGCTGGGACTGAGCAGGCAACCAGGAGCAGGAGGGCTCAAAAATGACTTGCCCGAGCCCAGACCAAACTGTATTTTTCATTAGTGTTTGGAATAGAACACAAAGTCCTTATGCTTGTACATTACGTAGCCTTCAGTAGATTTTCAAATGTGCAACCTTTACAGTATGGGTCCTTCTTCCAGGGTGCTTTCTCATGATCCGGCATATTTAGGCAAAAACTGAAACTTTAAATCTCCTTATTCCATTGTCAGTAAAAGCAGCAGAAATGACAGTGATAAAAAAGCCTTGACTTCTATGACGGAATCAATGACCAGTCCTTTCATAACCAAGGAAGCTCACGTGACCATAAGCAGTGGTCTGCAGGACCATTATCACAAAAGACCAGCCAGCAATTTTGTTACAGAATCTTCTGAGGCAGCTTGTAATTTGGCTGTTTAATTAAACCTCACCAGCCCAGATTGCAGAGGGAAAGTACTGGGAATTTTCCACTTAACTGTCACTCTAAAACTGTGTTCTGCTACGGATTTGATGTCAGAAATCATGACAATATTTAGTGCCAGATAATTGGCCTAACAATGATCTTGAGTGACAGCTTGCATACTTGGGAGGTTAAATTAAAATTGATGTGCTTATTTGTCTCTCAGACTGTCAAATCTGTACATGTACCTTTTGCTTTTCCAGCACTGCTATGTCTTGGGGCAGTTGGCTGCAATCGCTAGTTAATTCTGTGGCTTAAATTAGCAACAGAGTGGATTTGATTCCATTTCTTTCTTTCTCTCTCTCTCTCTCTTTTTTTTTTTAACCTTGGATGAACATAATGAAAATAATGCTAATGGTAAGTTTACCAAACTGAGGCTGTAAAAAGTTACATGTTTAGATGAATATTTTCTTGGCTTAATTCATCTGTCCAGGAAGTTTAGGACATGTCAAGTAGCTTCTAAGGACAGTGACTACTGTTATTGGGTGTTTACACTGCCCTGGGTAGTAGGTTCAAACTCTACCATTTCCTCATTTAAAACTTTGAGATTCTCTATAGAGGAAGGTAACAGCACAATTTCATAGATGAGGAAGCATGCCAAGTCCCACAGCCAGTAAATGGGGGCTCTGATTGCAGTGCAGGTCTGCCTAACTCTGGAGCCCATGTTGCAAACTATGATTATATCATAATGCTTTCTGCCACAAACTATACCCTTCTCTGCCAAAAACCAAATTCTTTTCTTAAGAGTCTAAATTTGGAAGAGGCTCTTCTTATATTGCCTTATACCCAGAAGAAAAATATTTATTCTAGAGCAACACACACCGAAAAAGTTAGAGATAAATGTAAAAAAATTAATTCAGATGCTTTTACCTTAAGAACTTAATATAATGTTATGATAGTTACCATTACTATTTTTATTTCACTTCTATACTGTGGCTAGATGAAAGAGAGAAGTGAGGTGAGGGGAAGGGGAAATGGGAAGGAGAAATGAAAAGGAAGCATTGGGAAGTCGAGGGGAAAGGAAGATTGATGGGAATGAGGAGAGGGAGGCATGGAAACAATTCCTAGAAATGGTGTGCAGAGGTTCTAGGAAGGCTCTTGTACCCTCTTTGGCCATTTCCCCTGGGAAGTTTCTCTTTTTTCCAGGTCTTTCTTTTAATGTAGTCAGTTTCTTCCATCTATTGGCTTTATCCTTTTTGCTCTCAAAAATACACAGCTCTCTTTTAACATGAAAAACCTTCCCTTGGTCTTAAGCCCTTTTGATCACTGACTGAACTAGTTATTGACTTGAGGCAGGAAGTCTGGGCATCCATTTGCCTGGCATTATCTTCTAGGTCCTAGGGGTGCAGAGTAGTTCAAGATGGAGTTACTTCCTTTTCATAAGTAAACTTTCTGAATGATTGGAAATTCATCATGAGCCAGTCAGGAGTAGGTAGATGTCAAAGACCATATTTTATTAAGATAACTGAATCTATTAAGAATAAAGTTCTGCCAAATCAGCTTATAGTGTCCTATAGATAAATCAGTCACTGCAGTGATTGTTTTCCTTCTTTTTACCACTTACTTCTTTCTGTGGGCTTTGATCGCTATCTTCATTTCCTTTCTGTCCACTCATTATGATAATTTGGTACATACCTGTCCCCCTACTAAGCTGTACTTGAATGTCTCTAATTACTTCCTTATTGAAAAATCATGTTTCTTTTACTCTCATGCCTTCTCTTCTTTCTATTGTATTTATATATTGGACAGTCTCCTTCATCTCTACACCCCACCCTCAAATTATTTCTTTCTAGAACTGTATCTCAAATATCCATTCCATTCTAGAGAAGCTTTATCTCAATGGTTAGAAAAGCTTTATTGGAGCACCTGGGTGGCTCAGTTGGTTGAACGACTGCCTTGGGCTCAGGTTGTGATCCCAGAGTCCCAGGATGGAGTCCTGAATCAGGCTCCCTGCTCAGTGGGGAGTCTGCTTCTCCCTCTGACCCTCTCCCCTCAAATGCTCTCTATCACTCTCTCAAATAAATAAATAAAATATTAAAAAAAAGAAAAGCCTTATCTTGAATTGTGAGGTTGGCTTGCTAAATTTAAGGTAAGCCACTCAATGGGAAGTTGAGGTTCTATTTATGCTAAGTGATATCTTCAGGTCATAAATTTCATTCTTTTACATCTGGAATATATACCTTCCAGTGATGAAAAGAGATAGTGTCTTTTTGTGTGCAATTATTTTATTTTTGATGCACATAGATCAGAAGGAGATATGGGTTTTGTAAATCTAATTTTCTGATATTCAATGATTTAACCCTTTGGCTCTCTGGATATAAAATGTGTGTGTGTGTGTGTGTGTGTGTGTGTGTGTAGAGGGAACCCAACTTTGATAGAAGTAATCTAAGTTGAATTTTAACTGTCCAGTCTACCATCTCTTACCTTAGAGGGAAGACCACCGCACTTCCTGGATCTTACTATAAGAATCTTTCTTCAATAACAATGTCCTCACCATAATGGCACAAAGTATCTGCTTGAATATTATTCATGTATTTCTGGACTCCATTGTGTCTGTAGTCATCATGGACTTCCTTATTTTGGGAATTGAGTACCTTATGAAATTGGTTATTAATTTTATTATAGAGATACTTTCTCTTTGCCCTCCTCTGTTTACAATGACAATATTTAGCTATTTTAAAAAAGTATTATTCTGCATGTTTTGCCTACTGACATAGTAAAGAGATTTGGGTTGTGTCCATATAAAGAAGAACTGAGTGGTTGAGAAGAAAGAAAATAGTTACAATTGTCAGAATCTATCTATATGACACCAACAAACTGGTTTGGCAGACTTATATTCTTAATTGATTAAATTATTACTATAAAATATGGTCTTAGATATCTACCAGCTCATGATTAATTTCTGACTCATAATCCTACTTTTCTGACAATTTGCCTTTAGAAAATTTCTAATAGAATTGAAAGCTTGAAAAATGAGTCTTGGCTAATTTAAAAAACCTGGAGCCCAAGTGAAGGAAATAGAGCCAATTTATATAATGAGACTAATTCATTCAACTTTAAAAGACTATACAACATTTGGGTTTTTGAAATTTTTTAAGTTTTATTTATTTATTTTAAAGTAATCTCTATACCCAATGTGGGGCTTGAACTTGTGACCTCAAGATCAAGAGTCTCATGCTCTTTTGACTGAGCCAGCCTGGTGGCCCTGGGCTCTGGGATTTTTAAGAATATTAAACTTGGTAGAAAATATCCACATTACCTTCATTATGTATATTATTATTCCAGTAGAGTGGGTGAGGTCTCAGTTTTAAAAGTCATGAATAAAGAATGAGAAAAGGACACATGTGAACTATAATTTCTATGTAAATTTTAATAACAGTTATTATTTTAATCACCTCCAAAAGTCAGGCTAACTCTCCATTGTCAATACAAGAAGCATGCAGTCTGTGGCAGGATGTATCAGTCAGGATCCAGACAGGAAATAAATGGCTCACTTAAATGAGTATTAGAGAAGAGTTTAATGAAAGGACTGTTTACAAAGTTGTAGGCAAGGTCAAAGGAATGAAGGATTTCAGCAAGGAATGAACCAGCAGGAATGAAGCACTACAGGGCTAGCAATAGTAGGGAGCCACTATCATCCAAGGCCTGAAACACCAAGACAAGAGAGCAATTACCAGAACCCTGGAGAGAGAAAGCAGCTGTAGGAGAGTCTGTCTGACAGGTGTTGAGGCCTTTGGCAGAGGGAAAGAGTTAAACCATGGCCTAGCAAATAGATACCCGGTCTCACTCTCCTCTCTTTCACTTTGATGTTCCACTAGTGCCTTCCATTGGCTGAACCCAACTGGAATTCAGAAGATAATACAGCCCTTTGATGCAATTCATGTAAGTCAGTCACCAGAATAGAGAGCAAGGAAGAGAAGTTTGGAAAGTAAATTTGCTCTGGAAAAGCAAGTGAAATATTTCCAGCTTAAGGGTTATGCTTGATCTCTTGCCTACCTCAATTCACTTAGGAATGCTAATATCTAGACCAATAAAATTACTTTTATTGGTCTAGATATTAGCATCACTCCTTCTCTTGAATGACACAAATTACTTCCTTCTTGCCATATCAAATGTTTCATTTACTCTCACACTTTTTCTTCTATTTATACACATTGGATGCTCCCTACTACACTTTTCCCATTCCAAATTATGTATTTCTAGAACTATAGCTCAAGTCTCCATTCCAGTCCAGAAGAACTTTATTTTGAACTAGATGAGATGGCTTCCTAATTTTGGAACAAGCCACTTGAAGGGAATTGAAGTTCCATTTGATGCTTTCCCACCCCTACTGAAGAATATGTAAAACTTAGAAGGGATTGTTTCCTTGGATGGACACTTGGGCTATGACTTCTGAAGTGAGTTAGAAGCATGGCAATATTGGCAGTATGCCAAGGTACACAATAGCTGTCTTTATAGATGAATTATCTTCTGTGACGATGTCTCCTGAAAACTGTCAGGCAAATGGGAAAAGGAAAATAAGTCCTATATCTTTCTGAATTTACACAGGAATTGCTCTATCAGGAAGTGTTGAGCTCCTAAAAGACTGAAGTGTCTTTAAAACACACCTTGTAGGGGCGCCTGGGTGGCTCAGTGGGTTAAAGCCTCTGCCTTTGGCTCAGGTCATGGTTTCAGGGTCCTGGGATCGGGCTCTCTGCTCAGCAGGGAGCCTGCTTCCTCCTCTCTCTCTGCCTGCTTCTCTGCCTACTTGTGATCTCTGTCTATCAAATAAATAAATAAAATCTTAAAAAAAAACACACCTTGTAATACTATCCAGTCTTACTATCTTTGTCTTGATGTGAATAGAATCTGTTGGATAATGGCTCAGGCAAGTTTACCAACACACTTTGCCAGCATGAGTTTACTTTCAAAGAGGCATAATTTGGTCCCAATCTCATCTTTTTCTCCAATCTCATCTTTCACTATTCCCTCTAACAACCATTGTGCATGTCCACACACCCAGATATCTACCTACAGACAGATATGCTCTACTCCACCATACTAAACTTCCTTTTTAACTCTGGGTTTTGTGTGTGATGCTCATCCTGCCAACAACACTTTTCCACCTTCTTGTATTTTTCCCATCCTGCCATTCATCATATTGTATTCTGTTTGATTATTAATGACATCGGGCTGTCATTAGACTGAGAACAGGGGCTATTTCTTACTTATTTGTCATTGAATCTCCAGGTCAGTGCTTGGCATGTAATAACTTCTTTTTTATCTGTTAAAGCAATAGGAAAATTTTGTTCACCAATGTTTATCCTAAAAATTCTGCTTAGGATGATCTCATTTGTAACTGGGAAAGAAAACTGGAAAGTGTCTGAGTAATTCACAAATACAAGTTCATTTCCTGAATAAGTAGCAGAGCAATAGACAGTGTGCTGCATTGGAAGGGCCCCAGACTTGTTAGACCACTGTGAGGACACTGGCAACTACTGTGTGCTTCTCAGATTAGATGCCCACCAGAATCCCTCCAGATTATTTGTCACAATTATCTGAGCTAGACTGTCTGCATCCCAGACCTTCTGAATCACCAATTCTGGGGGTGGGTACTGAGAGTCTGTGTTTTATTAACTGCCCCCATCATCCTCCAAGTGGTGGTTCTGGTATGTTCTCAGGCAGGCAAAGCTTTGACCCCTGAAAGGTTTTCAAGCTCTCTGAGGACCTGTGATCTTGCCATGGGCATGAGTCACCAACAACCTTAAGTTTGTAAATGATATTTGTAAATATTCACAGTTTTATGTTTTAATTTTTTATGACTTGTAGGCTTTCCCCTGGGGAGATGTTTAATTTTCTTGTGCTGTTTTGTATTGCAGGGTCTTATTCATTTGATTAATTTTTAATTGGAGGCTCATGCTGAGCTATTTCGACTATGAGTAGAAACAGTTCTGTACTGCTTTTCCAGGGGAATTCTGATTAATGCATTTTCACTGTGGTCCCTGGAGACCACCAATTTCCTTGTCCCCCAATTATGTGTATTCTGTTGAGAGAAAGGCAGAAAGTTGGGGAAAGATAAATATGGTTGAACAATGTTGAGATGTGCAGGGTGACAGTGTTAAAACCCATTTTTACATGCCTGTAGGTATGGATTAACTTGCATGTGTCCATGGAATCATCCAATGTAATTCTGCCTCTTTGTTTTTTACAATAATTTGTTTTTATTAGAAAATTGTTTGCTTTAAAATTAAGCATTTAATCTCAACAGACACCTCTGCTAAAACTTCCTAATATGCATCCCAGTCTAGAAAATGATTGTTAGAGTCATTTTGGTTAGTTGGTTCTGCTTATTCTTCTACTTAGGCTTGTTATTGAAGCCAAGTGAGTCATTTTCTTATAATAGCTCATTGTAACTCAACCAAAGATCTTCAGAATGGTCAACAGATCTCTCCTTATGGTCACCTGGTGGCCTTGTGTTTCTCCTCATGAGCCAGATTTTGAGTCTTTCTACAAAGCTACATGAAAATATTAGATACAGGAGAAGCCTGGCATGTAAGTTCCCAGAAGGTTAGTATATTAGTTATCTCCTGCAGTGTAACAAATTACCACACAGTTAGTGGTTTAAATGACACCCACTTATCAGCAGAGTTGGGTAGATCAGAAATATGGTAGGGGATCCTGTGGGTTCTCTGCTGGGGACTCACAAGGCAGAAATTAAGACATTGGCCTATGGGAAAGGGGGAACTTTAATCTAGAGGCTCTGGGGAAGAATCTACTTCCAAACTCATTTAGGGTGTTGGCAGAATTTAGTTCTTTTCAGCTATGAGATTCAGGTTGCCATTTCTTTGCTGGCTGTTGGCTGAGGGGTCTCTCTTAGCTCTTAGAAACTGCTCTCTAGTCCTTGCATGCAGCCCTTCCATCTGCAAAGCCAGCAGTAATGCATTAAATTCTTTTTCATGCTCACATCTCTGGGATTTTGCCCTCTACTACCAGCCACAGAAAATACTGCTTTAACAGGGGTTTTGTGATTAGGTCAAGGCTACCCATATATTGTCTGCCTCCAAAGGTCAGTTGATTTGGGGCTTTACATCTTAAAAATCCCTCTAGAATGGTATTGAGATTGGCATTTGATTGAATAACTAGGAAACAGGAATCTTGGGAGTCTACCTGAGAATTCTGTTTAAAACATACAGGGACATTATTTAAAATGATAAGAAAATGGTTATATTTAAAAATATATGTAATCTATATTATATATGCAATTTAGATTATTCAACCTTAATTGGCTGGTAATATGGCTGCTATCTTTGGGAAAGATACTAGTTGTAGCAGTATATAATATTGTTTATGCATTATATTAATGCCAGAAATCAAACTATGAGGGTGTATAATCTTTTACTGAATTTAAAGGTAAACTTCCTCTTGAGTTTTACACAAAATAGTTCATCTCTACAGGTAGGACTTTAAGGTCATCTAAATACTCATTCTACAATACATCATTAGTTTTTGTATGGTGACCAACACAACACAATAAAAAAATTTAAAAAATGGGTAAATGCTCTCTCTAATGCTTTAATCTACTAGGCATTTCCCAATAGTTACCTGTTAGACCTGAGGGCCCACTATTTCTTATCTGTTGCCTGGTTTCAAATATTTATTTATGGACTATGATAGCTAATACAAAACCCCTGTCATGATTGGTTTGTCTTATATTTAAACCACCACCATTTAATGAAAAGTCCTTTTCCTGACTGACTCAACAGACCAGCTAGCTTATTGTATCAAAATACTTAAAATTCTTACTAAATGTCTATCTTTAAAAAAAAAATCTTCAATGGTACTGAGTGGTGAGTGATTGAAATCTGTTTAGGATAATGTGCTTAAAATCAGTGAGAGAAAACAATGTTTACAATGAGTAGGATCATAAGAACTGGGTCTAAGATTAGTGTGTATGGTTGAACCATGAATTTGCATATTGACATTGGGACCAAAAACAAAGGCTATAGCAAGGTGTGCAAAGAAGAGAGGATTGAGGAGAAGGATGAGATCAGGAAAGTGCCCGGGGGATGATGGATAAAGATAAGCAAGGGCTGTCCAAACTGGTCAGAGCGAGGTTGTGCTTTTATATAGGGGCTACCCTGAAGCCCTAGTTTGAAGCAAGGCAGTGAGTCAAACTAGGAAGAAGGTAGGAATCAGAAGAACACAGGTAATGGAGATCAGTGGTTCTTAATTTCTAATACAACCTATTGTTCTCCTTCCTAAAACACACACACACAGACACACAAAACTACACATACAATTTTTAAAAATTATTTTTATTAGCATATAATGTATTATTTGCTCCAGGGGTACAGGTCTGTGAATCATCAGGCTTACACATTTCACAGCACTCACCAGAGCCCATACCCTCCCCACTGTAACCCAACCACTCTCTCCACAACCCCCCACCCCCAGCAACCTCAGTTTGTTTCCTGAGATTAAGAGTCTCTTATGGTTTGTCTCCCTCCCAATCCCATCTTGTTTCATTTTTTCCTTCTCTGCCCCCCACAACCCCCCACAACCCCCCACCCTCTCAAATTCCTCATATCAGAGAGATCATATGATACTTGTCTTTCTCTGATTGACTTATTTCATTTAGCATAATAACCTCTAGTTCCACCCACATTGTTGCAAATGGCAAGATTTCATTTCTTTTGATGGCTGCACAGTATTCCATTGTATATCTATACCACTTCTTCTTTATCCATTCATCTGTTGATGGACATCTAGGTTCCTTCCATAGTTTGGCCATTGTGGACATTGCTGCTATAAACATTCAGGTGCACGTGCCCCTTCAGATCACTACATTTGTAACATTAGGGTAAATACCCAGTAGTATGATTGCTGGGTCATAGCATAGCTCTATTTTCAACTTTTTGAGTAACCTCTGTGCTGTTTTGCAGAGTGGCTGCACCAGCATCCATTCCCACTAACAGTGTAGACGGGTTCCGCTTTCCCCTCATCCTCGCCAACATCTGTCATTTCCTGACTTGTTAATTTTAGCCATTCTGACTGGTGTGAGGTGGTATCTCATTGTGGTTTTGATTTGTATTTCCCTGATGCCAAGTGATGTGGAGTACTTTTTCACGTGTTGACTGGCCATTTGGATGTCTTCTTTGCAGATATGTCTTTTCTTGTCTTCTGCCCATTTCTTGACTGGATTATTTGTTCTTTGGTTGTTGAGTTTGATAAATTCTTAATAGATTTTGAATACTAGCCCTTTATCTGATATGTCATTTGCAAATATCTTCTCCCATTCTGTCAGTTGTCTTTTGGTTTTGTTGACTGTTTCCTTTGCTGTGCAAAAGTTTTTGATCTTGATGAAGTCCCAGTGATTCATTTTTGCCCTTGCTTCTCTTGCCTTTGGTGATGTTTCTAGGAAGAAGTGGCTGCGGCTAAGGTCGAAGAGGTTGCTGCCTCTGTTCTCCTCAAGGATTTTTTTTTTTTTAAAGATTTTATTTATTTGTCAGAGACAGAGAGCGAGAGAGTGAGCATAGGCAGACAGAGTGGCAGGCAGAGGCAGAGGGAGAAGCAGGCTCCCTGCCAAGCAAGGA
>PISX010028295.1:0-21766 GCA_004024625.1 Mellivora capensis
ATCCCAAAGCAACAGAATACACATTCTTCTCTAGTGCACATGGAACATTCTCCAGAATAGACCACATCCTGGGTCATAAATCAGGTCTCAACCAGTATCAAAAGATTGGGATCATTCCCTGCATATTTTCAGACCACAATGCTCTGAAGCTAGAACTCAATCACAAGAGGAAATTTGGAAAGAACCCAAATACATGGAAACTAAACAGCATCCTTCTAAAGGATGAATGAGTCAACCAAGAAATTAAAGAAGAATTGAAAAAATTCATGGAAACAAATGATAATGAAAGCACAATGGCTCAAAATCTGTGGGACACAGCAAAGGCAATCCTGAGAGGAAAATATATAGTGGTACAAGCCTTTCTCAAGAAACAAGAAAGGTCGCAAATACACAACCTAACCCTACACCTAAAGGAGCTGGAGAAAGAACAAGAAAGAAAGCCTAAACCCAGCAAGAGAAGAGAAATAATAAAGATCAGAGCAGAAATCAATGAAATAGAAACCAAAAAAGCAATAGAACTAATCAATGAAACTAGGAGCTGGTTCCTTGAATGAATTAATAAGATTGATAAAACCCTGGCCAGACTTATCACAAAGAAAAGAGAAAGGACCCAAATAAATAAAATCATGAATGAAAGAGGAGAAATCACAACCAACACCAAAGAAATACAAACAATTATAAGAACATACTATGAGCAACTCTATGCCAACAAATTTGACAATCTGGAAGAAATGGATGCATTCCTAGAGACATAGAAACTACCACAACTGAACCAGGAAGAAATAGAAAACCTGAACAGACCCATAACCAGTAAGGAGATTGAAACAGTCATCAAAAATCTCCAAACAAAGAAAAGCCCAGGGCCAGACGGCTTCCCAGGGGAATTCTACCAAACATTTAAAGAAGTATTAATTCCTATTCTCCTGAAACTGTTTCAAAAAATAGAAATGGAAGGATAACTTCCAAATTCATTTTATGAGGCACGTGCACCTGAATGTTTATAGCAGCAATGTCTACAATAGCCAAACTATGGAAAGAACCTAGATGTCCATCAACAGACGAATGGATAAAGAAGATGTGGTATATATACACAATTGACTACTATGCAGCCATCAAAAGAAATGAAATCTTGCCATTTGTGACGATGTCTGGATGGAACTAGAGGGTATCATGCTTAGTGAAATAAGTCAATGGAGAAAGACAACTATCATATGATCTCCCTGATATGAGGAAGTGGAGATGCAACATGGGGGGTTTGGGGGTTAGGAAAAGAATAAATGAAACAAGATGGGATCGGGAGGTAGACAAACCATAAGTGACCCTTAATCTCACAAAACAAACTGAGGGTTGCTGGAGGGAGGGGGGTCGGTAGAGGGGGGGTGGGGTAATGGACATTGGGGAGGGTATTTGCTATCGTGAGTGCTGTGAAGTGTGTAAACCTGGCGATTCACAGATCTGTACCCCTGAGGATAAAAATACATATGTTTATAAAAAATTTAAAAATTAAAAAAATTTACCATTTCTACTAATGAAGTCAACTCTATTTACACAGTAATGCAATCTATTGCTCTCCTATGTGTCAGGAAATAAGCTAACTACCAGATTAAAAAAATGGGAGTTTTATATTCTTTGTGCATGTAGAAAAAAAGAACAAATAAACACCTAAAATACAAAGTTATGAAATACAGGAATATGTACAGAGAACGAGGGCCAAAATCAATTCTATTATAGCTATAGCAAGGAATATTTTGCTGTTGTTTTGTTTTTGTTTTTTTGTTTGTTTGTTTTAACCTGAATTGGACTGAAGGATATTAAACAATAAAGTAAGTCAAGAGCCATAAGTAAAAGCATTGAAGACAGATGGAATAACAAGTGCAAAGGCACTGAAGAGGGAGAGAGGTTGATGTGTTGAAAAATTGTAATTGGTTTCCCGTCTATAGCTGAGCTGTAAGGTACTCTTGGTGAGAAAGTAAATACTAGCAAAGGAGAGTCAGTTTATTAGGCTTAATAATGACACCCCAAAATATATGCATGCCCTAATTCTTGAAATCTATAAATATTACCTTATATGGGCAAAAAGGTCTTTGCAGATGTGATCAAGTTAAGGATCTTGAGATGAGATTTTACCAGATAATCTTGATTGTCTCTAAATGCAATCACATATATCGTCAAAAGAGGGAGGCAGAGGAAAAAGAAAAAAGACACATACAGGAGCTGATAATGTGGCCACCAAGGCAGAAATTGTGGTGATGCAGCCACAAGCTAAGGAATGGCCATAGCTATCAGAAGGTGAAAGAAACAAGGAATGAATTCTCTACAGTATCTGTGGGGACAGGAGTAGGGCACAGCCCTGCTGTCACCTTGATTTCAGCCAAGTGTAACTAGTTTTGGACTGCAGACTTCCAGAAGTATAAGAGAATAAATTTTTGTTATTTTAAGCCATCAAATTTGTGCTAATTTGTTACAACAGCCCCAGGAAATAAATAGTTGGTAAGGGCCAACTCCGGTGGATACTTGCATTGATAAGCTAAGCAATTGTACTATAACCCCTGGTTAATTAAAAAAAAAAAATAGTAGAGGTCTTATAATCATAAAAATAAAGTAACTAACAAAAACACATCTTCAGTTACAATCCAAATATATAATCTTACCATGTATGTTTATTAAAAATCAGGTAATTTTTATATTAATCATTCTGGCTACCTATATGTATACATATTAACTTTGTTATGTGTCTATCACTTTATTTTACTGAAAGTTTTATGAAAGTTAACCTTTTAGGTCATTTTTTTCTTTTGACAATTTTTGAGATCTATTCATATGCCACAGGAAAAGGTACAAACACATAAACTAATACCCAAATTTTACGCTTTAAAAAACTTATGAAACAAAACCATCCACTCCATAGGAATTCATAGGAATTCATAAAAACTTTGGTTGGACTAGACTTTAAAACAAGAAATCAGTGTTAAAACCTTCAAAGTCAATATGTAACCTTTTGAGAATTTATTTTCTAATCCTTAGCACTAGTGCACTAAAAGTAAAGAGAGAATGAGCACTGTATCATTTGCTGACAGTGAGTTAAAGTGAAAAGCAATTTGATCTTACTCCCCTTCTAACTAGCAACATCAAAGTAGTTCTAACAAGTAACTTCAGAGAAGTTAATTTAAGGTTTTCTGTTTCAAATTCTCATTTTTACATTGCTGCAGTTACATAGGTATTGTGTAGAGCCTGTTTCAGTTTGAATACTCTACTTTTCTCTAACTACAATGTTCTACTTTTCTAGAGAGAGAAGAAAGACCAGACAATAATTTTAGAACAACTTAACTATTCTGGAAATGCTGACAAGGTGCAATGAAGCTATAACACCCAAGAAAGAAGTGAACGGTGAAACAATTGGCATTGTCGTTCTTTTCTGCCAGTTCTGAGAATATTGTTAGATTTTGACATATAAACTTACTTCTAAGAGAATATATATATATATATATGATTGTTCAATATACTATCTGATCCCTGCTCATCAGGGAAATGTTTAATTCCACTTTAATGTGTGTTAGTTATTGAAAGTCTCTTTCATGGGTACAGATTTTACCAATGCTTATGGTCAGTCATCAAGAAAATAGTCTCTTTTTAAATAAATGTGCAAACTTAGTTAGCTAAGATATACACAATTCTCAATACTATCAGTACCTTGAATTAAAAAGACTAAGGATATCAGTGGCCTACAAATGGTGTATCTGAAAACTCAAAAGAGAATAGCATTCATTTATTATTGATTATGTGTCTGCATTCTTACATTTTCCTATATATTGACCTATATGTTTCCTGTATCTTGGCTGGAAGGGTGAACTAGAATATATGGAGTGTTTCGGCTCTACTGGTTCTGCACAGTCCTTAGCATCGGATAGTAGACAACATGACACAATATATGTTTTTATCATATTTGATGATTTTGAATTATCCTAGTTTTCCATGACCTTATATCATGTGTAATAATACTGAGATTGCAGTGGTCTTTATAAAATGGCCTGAAAAATCTAGTTTGAGAAGAGAAAATATTCATGCACCAAGAATAAAGATTTTAAAGCATTTTTTAAAAGATTTTATTTATCTATTTGAGAAACAGAGATCACAAGTAGGCAAAGAGGCAGGCAGAGAGAGATGGAGAAGCAGACTCCCTGCTGAGCAGAAAGCCAGATGCGGGACTCAATCCCAGGAACCTGGGATCTTGACCTGAGCTGAAGGCAGAGGCTTTAACCCACTGAGCCACCCAGGCACCCAAGAATAAAGATTTTAATGTGTTTATAAACTCAGTGCCCTTCATGAAATCTTATATTGCTCACATAAACTTTGTATGGTATTACTCAAGCTGTGGCAATCACCTATATCACAATTTTGCAACTATTTATAGAATTTAATTTCACCTTATGTATATGCTATTTGTCAGGAACATACATATTTGCTGATGTTCCAATAAGCTCTGTCAATATTTTCTAAATTAAATTAATATGTATGTATTTCTAAAAGTTAGTGATGTTTATACATATTTTAATAATTTTCATACTTTATACAATTTTAATTTTGTAAACCAATTAATATCTTAAAAACACTAGTCAAAAATAATATCTAAATATCATATAGCTAGCTCCTGTAGTAAATAATCACCTCCCATTAATCATTTTATGTATCTTTTTGTAAATCCAAATTTTTACTTTTGGAGTGAGTACTTTCAAACATATTACTAATTAGTTATAATCTGATTATGAAACCACCAAATTGAATGAAGTCATTAGATAAAATGAATCAGAATCCTGTGCCTCCCACTTTAGAAATATTGTTCTTTAATATTAACATTGTATTTCATCCATTTGGCAGATTGAGCACCTGGGTAAAGAGAAGTTATGTGATTTGTCCACCACACAAAGGAATCTTTCTGATCCAAAAATTGCCAGCAGGGCTGATGACTCCAGCTACTGGAATTCATTTCAATTCTCATAAATGAAATAAGAATTCTTATTTCTGACCTCCCTTATTTACAGAACGAGTGAACAATGCAGGAGGAGAATACAAGAGATATATTGTAACAGACAGCATGTATATATGAATCAATATGTCCAACACAACTACATTCTAAAGCTCTAACTGGTTCAATCAAAATATTTCACTCAAGTGTATTGACAATTCTGATTCTGTGGATAAAAATGTACTGCCTATGCCATAGACACCAATCACTCCTTTGAACCAAGTGAGAATATAAATCAGCAGGTAAAGAAAAGTTTTCAAAGCTTGTTCCAAACAGAACTTCAACAACCCAGCAAAGCTGTAACTAGTGAAGACATTACATGGATCAGCCTGCTGTGCAACAAACAGAGGAGGTAGCTTTGTTCAGCTCAGGCTTTGAGCTGACCTGGGGCTTAATAGGCAGTCACAGTGCCAGGTTCTGCAAACTGCAGCACTGACCACAAATCAAAAAATAGTCTTCCTTGGCATCCATGATTTTAGCTAGAGCTAAACACATAGGCAGTTAAAAATGACAGTGTCATAGTTATATAGGCAAGAAGAACACATACATTATCTAGATATATGTACATGTAAGTATTTTTGTTTATTTTGTCCAAATATATTAAACACACACACACACACACACACACACACACACACACATTATTACTTAATGAACTGAAGATGCAGAAAAAGGGAGTAGGAGTCAGTTTAAGGACTTAAATCTCTGACTCAGATTTAAGTAAATCGTAAGAAAGGAATTCACATTTTAGAATTTGGGATGATTGCAATGGAAGATGGTACTGTCTTCAATATTAGATTATAGGAATAAATATCTGTTTTATCTTATGTTTTACTACCCCATTTATTAGAAAAATCTCTGCCTTGCAGATATTGAAATTGGTACATTACTTTTAATTGCAATCTTCCTGTTGAAAAACATCAATTGAACTGTCAGATGTACAAAAATGTTATCCTTACTTGCCTTATTTACAATATTGATTATCAAATTAGCATTACACTGCAATTATCTTGAAGTATTAAAAAATTAAAAAACAGATCGTATGCAAATATTATACTGTTGAAGTTCTCTAAATATAAAATGGTGCTGGTGATTAATTATAAATTGCAATTTGAGGTGGTAGATAAAGAAAATAATTATTTTAATTTCTGCATATATTATTTGGAACTTTAGTAGATGCAAGGTGATCCTCACTCAGAGGAGTGACTTCTTCAGATTTATTACATATATATGCATGCAAATTTTAACCATGGTTAGAATTGTTGTTATTGTTATGATTACATTATTGTTGCCTTAAAAAATATTCGGTCTCCTACATTCTCTTCTTTTTCATAAAATTCACATTTAAAAAGTTTAAACAACAATGTCATGAATTATCATATAAATTATAATTTTAAAACTAATTAATCAACTTAAAGTTGGTTCCAACTTAAAGCTGGAAATATGTAGTACTCAAAGCATTCCATTAGAAAGATAAAATCAGAATTCTAATTTTTCCAATAAGTTATTTAGGACCATTTTGAAGACCTTAATTACTTTCTCTGGAACTCACTAAAGAAGATGATCACACCCTACTCAATGATGTCTAGGAAATCTTAAAAATCTAAAATTTGAGCTTACTATTGTTTAAAATTTGTTTGCTAGAAGCACAAAATATTCACCCCCTGGAATTGATTATATTAAACACTGAAAATCCACATTAAAGAGTTCCACGGGTTGATTTATCTCATGATAAGAATATTTAAGGTTAATTTTTAATATAAAATGGCACTTGGCTTTCTATTAATTATTGAGGAATTAAAAAAACGGGTTCTGCGAGGAAAGATTTTCTTTACTTACCCAAATGTAGAAAAGAAACTCTGCCCTTGTATGTCTTTGCTCATGCATTTCCTGGAGTGTTGAAATACATATTTTATGTAATACACCAAAATAGTATTAGCATATAAAGTTGCCTAAGGGAATGATTATTTTTGGTATATTGATTATGTGTATGTGTCTTTAATTTTATGAAGAGAGATATATCATGTTCTTAATTTTCATCACCAGTAGTAATAGAGAAAATTTTTTAAATAAACACTTAATCGAAATATTTTTTCTTCATTCTGTGAGTAAAACTTTTCTTTAAATTAAATTTAATAATAAATTTATGTAAATATGGAAAATATTTATGATATAGAGAAAAAATAATACCTAGGGGAAAGCCAGCCATTTGAGTACTATGAGTATCAATAAAGCTGATTCTAAAATAGATTAAAAATATAATGACACAAGCATAATGTTAAACAATTTATTTAAAAAATAAAATATTTTCAGGAAATCACAGCAGCATGTTATTTCTTAAACAAGACTCAAAAAGCATAAAACACAAAGTGAAATTAATTAATTTGACCACATTAAAATAAATAAATTCTGTAAGAGTTTAACAAAGTAAAAAGACTTGGTAAAGAACTCACAAATTATAAGACATAAAATGGATATAGGTGTGCTTAGATGGCTCAGTTAGTTAAGTGTGGCTATTCTTGATTTCAGGGTCATGATCTCAGGGCCATGAGACTGAACCATGCCTGGGCTCTGTGCTGAGCATAGAGTTGCTTAAGATTCTCTCTTCTGTACCTACTCAGGTGCACTCTTCTCTTAAAAAAAAAAAACATAAAGAGGATGCAAAATTCCCCTAAGCATTAAGGAAATATGAATTAAAAATAATTCAATAAAATGTTTCACTAGACAAAAATTTTTTGTGAAATTTTTTTTAAGATTTTATTTATTTATTTGTCAGAGAGAGAGAGAGCGAGCACAGGCAGACAGAGTGGCAGGCAGAGGCAGAGGGAGAAGCAGGCTCCCTGCCAAGCAAGGAGCCCAATGTGGGACTCGATCCCAGGACTCTGGGATCATGACCTGAGCCGAAGGCAGCTGCTTAACCAACTGAGCCACCCAGGCATCCCTTTTTGTGAAATTTTTTTTAAGTTTTTTAAATTTGTTTACTTGAGAGAGACAGTGTGAACTGGGGAGGCAGGGGCAGAAGAAGAGGGAGAAGCAGACTCCCTGCTGAGCAGGGAGCCCAATGTGGGGCTGATCCCAGGACCCTGAGATCACAACTTGAGCTGAAGGCAGAAAGTTAACTGATTGAGCCCACACAGGTGCCCCAAAAATCTGAAAATAATTTTAATCTTACTAGTGTTTTTCTTTTTAAAAAATGTTATGCAAAGCAGTGATTTAATTTCACTTATATTCAATTGTATATCCAATTGTGCAGACTACATTTATTAATAGTCACCATTTTTTTAATCTTTTTGATTTTAATTACTAATGACACCCAGTCATACCTTTAGTCTCTCTCTTACATGCACACACGCACAGACATACACATACACACAGAGATCTCTCGTTTTTCTTTTCTTTTTTTTTTTTTTAAGATTTTATTTATTTATTTGAGAGAGAGGCAGTGAGACAGCATGAGCGAGGAGAAAGTCAGAGGGAGAAGCAGACTCCCCATGGAGCTGGGAGCCCGATGTGGGACTCGATTCCGGGTCTCTGGGATCATGACCTGAGCCGAAGGCAGTTGTCCAACCAACTGAGCCACCCAGGCGTCCCTAGATCTCTCTTTTTTCAATTTACTAAGTTACTGATATATTCTTTCTATTCTCTCAAGTTTATCATTTGTCCATTTTGTACCTTTTGGGGGAAGTTTTTATTTCTCTATGTGTCAGCTTTATCCATCTTCAAAACTTTTCAAAACTTTACACCTACAAAAGAATACTAAAACAAAATTGTCAAGATTTGTGAGCGACTGTAAAGAAAATGTAGAAAACTGCACAGGTATTGTTTCAGCATATTGTCTCATTATCTACAGCATCATTGAGCTATAATTTATTTACCTTAAAACATAAACAAAACCACATCAATAACAGAGTCCTTTTTAGCAAATAAGCTATTTCTCTATACTTCTTAATAAGAAAATCTCTGAAAGAGAAGTCCATATAATTGTTTTTCTCATTTTTTTTTTCTTTTTGGAATGACTCCAGTGAGCCATTTTCACAAAGTTGATTGAAAATGAGATTTTGTTAAGGATAACAATCCCCTGGAAATTATTACATCTTATGGATAATTTCTGATTTCTCATATAACTTCACCCCTGAGTAGTATATATAGTTAGTTGCACCTTCCTTCTTGAAGCCACATGTCTTTCCTAGTTTTCAAGACATTATACTCAATTTTTCGTACCTCACTAGTTACTCCTTACATTTCCCTTGCTAGATTGTCCTCATGTCTATGATTTCTAAATGTGAGAGTATCTTAGAGCACAATTCTAGGCCCTCTCCTCTTTTCTAGTTCATCCATTCTCAAAGCTTTAAACACTTTAAGTACATTAACAATTCTCTATTATATTTTTACTGAATCTTTCCCTTGAATTCCAGACTCATTTTTCAAAGTGCCTACTAGTTCAGTATTTCAATATCTAATAAGCATCTCAACTTAAATCTGTCCAAATCCTGATACAATGTTCTTATGCCCAATCAAATTCTCCTTAAATTTTATCCAACTCAATAATTGGCAATTTCAAAGAACAAATCTGTTTCTCATTGCCCTCATTACAAATAAAAGTACTGAAAAGTTAGTTGTTTTTTTTTTAAAGATTTTATTTATTTATTTGTCAGAGAGAGAGAGAGAGAGAGAGAGAGAGAGAACAGACAGCCAGAGGCAGAGGGAGAAGCAGGCTCCCCGCCGAGCAAGGAGCCCGATGTGGGACTCGATCCCAGGACGCCGGGATCATGACCTGAGCCGAATGCAGCCGCTTAACCAACTGAGCCACCCAGGTGTCCCTGAAAAGTTAGTTTTTACAATCATTTAGTTTCTATTAGATGGCAGAAAATACCACTCTTTGAAGTAGTGACAATCATAGAATCTGTTTCTCTTTTTATATTTGTTTGCCTTGATGATTCTCAGATCTTTAAGCATCTGGGATACAAATGACATTTAAAATTGTTCCCAATTATTGATAGAACACTCAATGCTTTTTATCTTGTGCTCCATATTCAATATTGTTAGTTTTCCTTGTGATGTCATAATTTTAAAAAATCCCCTTACAACAGTAAACTACTTAGCTTTTTATAACGTTCTATTTATAGTTGTGGTGGTTCTTTTGTATCAGTGGAAGACATTTTTAAACACTTGGAGATTAGCTATACATGTAAATTTGTTATTTGCACTATAGGAATATAAAATATAAGCAAATACTGGTATTAGATTAATTACAAAAAACTTTTATTGTTTTTAAAACAATTGTATAAATGAACATTAACTGTTGGAATGTGAATGGATATGGAATGAGAGGAATGACTTCTGGTTTGTCTTTAGCTTTTTACCTCCTTATAATCTTGATGTGAATTCTAAGATATGAAATTTCTCCTTGTTTTTAAGGTATTAGGGAATTTTCATAAAATGTGCAGAAATGAGTCAAATCCATATGGAAGAAAATCTTCATATGTTAACCACCATTTGATAATATATGTTAAAGTTAACCCTAAGCCCATCCACAATATGACTAGAAATATAGTAGAGTTCAGTGATTCATCAGTTCTAAATAACACCCAGTGCTCCTTATATCACATGCCCTCCTTAATGCCTATCCCCAAGTTACTCCATCCCCTCATCTCCCTGCCCTCACAACCTCAGTTTGTTTCCTGTGATTAAGAGTCTCTCATGGCTTATTTCCCTCTCTGATTTCATCTTGTTTTATTTTTCCCTCCGTTCCTCTATGCTCCTCTGTTTTGTTTCTTAAATTCCATATATGAGTGAAATCATATGATAATCATCTCTCTGATTGACTAATTTCACTTGGCTTAATACCTTCTAGTTCCATCCACATCATTGCAAATGGCAAGATTTTTTTTTCATGACTGAACAATATTTCATTATATATGTGTATATATATATGTATATATATACATATATATCTAGAGAGAGAGAGAGAGAGAGAGAGAGAGAGGCAATGGAGGTTCTTCAAAAAATTAAAAATAGAAATACCATATGACTCAGTAATTCCGCTGCTGGGTATCTTCCCAAAGAAAACAAAAACAGACATTTGAAAAATTACATGCACCCTTAGGTTTATTGCAGTGTAATTTACAATAGTCAAGATACAGAAGCAACCCAAGTGTTCATCTTTAGATGAATGAAGTTATGATCAATCGATCTATCTATGATATATGATATCTATAGATGTAATGAAATATTACTGAGTCATAAAAAAGAGATATTGCCATTTGCAACAATGTGGATGAAACTAGAGGGTGTAATGCTAAGTGAAAGAAGTCAGACAGAAAGATAAATTATTTCACTCATATGTGGCATTGAAGAAACAAACAATTGAACAAACAGAAAAAAAGAGACAAACAAAAGAACAGACTCTCAAATATGGACAACATATGGATTATCAGAGGGGAGGTGAGTAGAAGGATGGGCAAAATAGATAAAGGGTATTTAAAATGTACTTATTGTAATGAACACTGAGTTAAGAGTTGTTATTGAATTACACATATAAAACTAACATAAAACTCTATACTCACTATAGTTCAATTTAAAAAATTGAAAAAAGCAAGAAAGGTATTCAAGATCTCAGTATTTCAAATTGTAGTTATAATTGACATTTAAGATTTAACTGTAAAAATATATATGGGTTATTAAAATTCAGCCAGCTCTGATATCCTGACAGAACTTAATTTGTGTAGTGTAGGCCCTCAGAAATACCAAATTAAATTGAAGAAATTAATGTGTAGAAACTACTGTATGTGTAGATTGTAATGTTTTTTCCCTGCAGTAGAGCTGTTACTCAAGAACCAGACTAATGACCCTCAGGAGAGGGCTATGTGAAAGTAGGAAGAGGAGTTCAATCACCACTACTGATGTTGAGGAGGCAAAAACAACAGTTAAATCTAAGTAAAGGAATCCAAAATTTTTCTATAATACATAAACTTAGCTCTAAATGCTATAAAGAACCATCCCTTTAAAAAAAAGTTTCAAATACTACCCTGAACAACAACCTTGAATTTTTTTAAGTTTAGCTATGAAATAAAATCACTGTAATGCATAAAATAAGAAGTGAAGAAATTCAAGTTAATATCAAGTTGACAAGGAGTTTAAAAAATATAAGATTTTTAATAGGTTTATGCAACATTTGAAGATTTTAAAACTATAACCTATTTCACATGTAAATGCAAATAAACACATAATTTAAGTTCTAGAAATATCTCAAAGCAAGGTAAATCTCTGAATAAATTTAATTGCTTTAATACTTTTAATTTAAAATGCATTTCTCTGATTTTATGAGGGTATACAAATTAAATGATTTTATAAGCCTGGGTCTACTTTTGTGCTCTATACCAATGACCTATTTTTTTATACCTGTGCAAGAACCTCCCTCTGTCTTGATTATTGCAACTTTATAATCAGGTACTGGTGCTCTAAACTTGTTCTTTTTCAAGATTACATTAGATAATCTAGGTCATTTGCATTTCTGTATACATTTTATAATATGTTTATCAGTTCTACAAAAAAGGCCGACTGGGATTACAAAAGATTTCATTGAATCTGTACAATAATTTTGGATAACTGCCATCTTAACTATATAGTTTCCAACATATAAGCATGGTTTATTTTCTCATTTGTTTTGGACTTTTTAAAAATTTTGCTTACCAAAAATTTATAGCATTCAGTGTATCAGTATTCCATATTTCTGTTGAGTGTATCCTTTTTTAATATTTTTGATGTTGTGGATGAATGTAATTAAGTCATCCTCTGCAACATGACTTTTGGCCAAACTGTTAAATTTGCCAAGTTAACAACCAGTAAATGTTCGGCTGCACTCACTGGATGGGGATCAGTAGAGCTCTTATTAAATGTACTTTTACTCCATTTGACACTGTCAGAAAGCCCTATCACTCCTAGGTCATGCCATTCTTCCAGAGAACAAATTTGCTTTGCTTATGTCTGAGCTAGAAGTAAACATGTACAAGCCTCATAAATGCTGGTTTGATGTGGTGGGTTTTCATGTTCCATATTTTAAAAAAGGGGAAGAGATGTTGCACCAAGCTGCAGTTCCAGCAAAGGATGAGCTGTATTATAATATTTTGTAAATAAAATTTTTCTTATAATTTTTCTTGTAAGTTTCATTTTCAATTTGTATGCTGAGTATATATAAAAATTGCAATTAGTTTTGTATGGAATCTTAGAACTTTGCTAAATTAACAGATTTTTCTAGGTTTTGTTTTGCAGATAGCTTAGCATTTTCTCTGTCCATCATGTCATTAGGAATACAGACAGTTTAATTCACTGCTTTCTGAACTTTCTTAAAGCCCTGGGTCAGGTATCTGATACAGTACTGAACAGAAATGGGGAGAACAGATACCCTGGTGGGTTTTTTTTTTGGGAGGGGGTTAAATTTCATTTATTTATTTGTCAGAGAGAGAGAGAGTGCACAAGTGGGAGGAGAGGAAGGCAGAGGGAGAAACAGACTCCTTTCTGAGCAAGGACTTTATCCCAAGGACCCTGGGATCATGACCTGAGCTGAAAGCAGCTCTTTAACAGACTGAGCCACCCAGGCATCCCCAGCCTGGTTTTGTTTTCAATTCTACAGCTACATTTTTAAATATTCTACCATTAACTAAGTATATTATTAACCATAGACTTTTTGTTCTATTTTCTTTTGTCTCTTTAGCCCTCTTTTTCTTTAACTGCACCTGAATGCCTGCAACATACTCATATTGGTCATCATATATTATTCATTTTATGTATTGCTAGAGTCTATTTGATATTTTGTTTTGGATTTTTAAGTTATTTCATGATTTTTTGGTCAAATTTTTGTTAGGTGTTTTATAAAGATTACATTGACCTCAGAAAACAACTTAGGAATGTGTCCTTTGGCTAGCTGAAAAGATAAGACTGCTCTCATTTCTTCTTTAGATTTATTAAAATTGTAATTTACCAATGAAATCATTGTTGTGAATTTCTTTATGGGAAACTTTTGGGAATAAATTCAGCGTGTTTTACAAACATAAAGTTCTTTGGATTTTTATTCATCACGTGTTAGTTTTGGTGATAGTTTTCAAGAAATGTATCCATTTCATGAAAACTGTCTAATTTATTAGCATAATTATATTTGTAATAGTCTTGTAACATTTTCTATGTGTGTAGAATCTGCAGAGAGATCTCTTTTTCATACCTGCTTTTTGCATGTGTGTGCTCTCTCTGTGTTCCTGATTACTTCAATGTTGATAAATTTTTCAAAGAGGCAGATTTTGGATTGCTTAATTTTCTCCACTGTCTCTTTTGTAGCACTGATTTTTCAGTCTTCTTTACAATTTCCTTCATTTTATTTGCCTAGGATTTATTTTGTTTTTCTTTTCCTAACTTTCTAATTTGGACATTACACTATTGATTTTAGATTTGTCTTCCTTTCTAACATAAGCTTTTTTAAACTGGAAGTTTCCCTGAAAGAATCTTTTTATCTGTGTTCCCCAATTTGGATGTCTTATTTTCCTTACAATTGTGTTTGAAACAGTTTTTTAATATCTATGATTTTCTCTATGACCTGCTATTTATTTGGAAGTTTGTTATGAAATTACAGTGGTTATTATTCTTAAGATATTTTGTTTTGTTTTGTTTTTGTTGCTTTCCAGTTCTTGCATCATGGATTTAGATATAGATTAATTTTGCTTTTTCTGCTCATGAAATAACACTTCTTCAATTTGACTGTCATCAATCTGGAAAATTCTCAAAAAGAATTTTCATGATTTTTTCCCCCATTTTCTGTTCTGGAATTCTTATTAGTCATTTGTTTAATTGCTATTTAAACTTGTATTAATTCCCTAGTAATGCTATATCAAGTTACCACAAACTTGGTGGCTTAAAAAACAGGTATTTATTCTTTCGTATGTTTGGAGGCCAGAAATCTGATCAAGGTGTGGTCAGGATTGCACTCCTAGAAGACATCTTGTAATTTTCAAACCCATCAGAGTCCAAAGAGAATTAAAATGTTTGCTATGGCATAACTAGGCTATCTTGTCATGATGTGTATTCCACAAATTAGTGTTTCTTGGCAAAAATGTTTGGGTGTCCCTACATAGATATTTCATTTCCTAATCCTTGGCATGGTTCCAGATATCTCACTAGTTTTCTCTGTTTCTAATGGCAAATTACCAGTACAAGTATTTCTAAAGAATGCTAGACTTATTTATTTATTTATTTATTAAAGATTTTATTTATTTATTTGACAGACAGAGATCACAACTAGGCAGAGAGACAGTCAGAGAGAGAGGGGGAAGCAGGCTCCCACCGAGCAGAGAACCCATTGCGGGGCTCAATCCCAGGACCCTGGCATCATGACCTGAGCCGAAGGCAGAGGCTTTAACCCACTGAGCCATCCAGATGCCCCAAGAATGCTAGATTTATATCCCACTGTAAAATCTAATTTGTCAGAGGTGGGAACCATGTTTACTATAGCAAAAACCTAGAACAATTTCATTTTCATATGTTCAAAAATATCAAAAATTTATTAAAACAACAGATGTGTATGTACTAAAAATAAGTTTCCAGACTGCAATTTATGGTGATTTTTATTCCACTTAATCACTTCAGTTACCTTTTCTAGAAATATCAAAATTTAATTCTCATTATAGCACCCACAGTCTCAAATATCAGATTCTCTCCCATATCATAATTGTACCTTTCTGGTTTCCTATGATTTTAGAACATAGGTCTGAGCCATGACAAGGCGTTAAGCCAGAAGTCTAATAATAATAATAATGTAGTCAAGAGGGAGAAGATTGTTTTCTCATATTCAGGTAACAATTCCATCCAAGGTACACCTGGAAATTTATTTTACTTTAAACTAAAAAAACCTCATAAAACCTTCAAAATGTATTTCAGAAAATTGGGATTTTTCTAGGATAGTATTACAGTAAAAAAAAAAAAAAGACAAATCTGATGCTAATCTTTTTTTTTTTTTTTTTTTAAATACAAAATGTAGTGGGATTTTTTTGGAATAGAACACTGAGTGAACAAATTTGTAAAATTTATCTGGAGCTATACCCTCATTGTACTCAGAATGCCTGAATCTGCTGCTGCTGAAATGTCTCATCAGTCCCCTAGTTTTCTGACTTTCTCACTGCTACCCCTCCCTTACTCTCTCCTCTTTTCTTGTACTTCCTCTTATATCTCCTTCCTCTGCTCACAACTGCTAAGTCATTTAATTTTAAGATTTTTTTTATTTGTTTGACACAGAGAGAGAGAGGGAGAAAGCAAGCACAAGCAGAGGAAGTTGTGGGCAGGGGAGAGGTAGGCTCCCCACTAAGCAGGGAAGGGAGCCCAATGTGGGGCTCAATTTCAGGACCCTGGGTATCATGACCTGAGCAGAAAGCAGCCACTTAACTGACTGAGACACCCAGGTGCCCCAAGGCATTATTGTTTCAAAATATAAACCCTCCTAACTCTTACACCTTCTCTATGTAGGTAGCCCCCCCTTTTTTTTTCCTTTTGAGATGGGTCCTATTGGAATTTTAGTGATTAAGTCATCCATTATGTCTTACAAGTAAACACTAAAGACCTTTTCTTTGACTTTTTTTTTTGAGTTGCCATCAAATTATCCCATGCATGCTGCACAGATTTCTTTGCTCCATAAACAAATTCATAATACTCTTCTTATTATTAAGAAAATGCTGTGCATCAAAAAGTCTCCAGGGAATACTAGAAATGATTTATAAAATTGTTAGGATGATACAAGTTACAGAAGATCTACAACACATTTCATGGTGATTTTAATGGTTGAATGGGAATATTACATTGTTTATTTGGGATAACTCATTCCTCCTTTGGTTCTCATCAATGATTATTTATGGGAATTTTAAAAAAATAAGTGTTTTTAATAGAAGCTTAAAGTTCACAATGAAATCAAGGGAGAGGTACAGAGATTTCCCACATATCTCCTGTCCCCACATTTACATAATCTCCCTCTATTGACAACATTCCCCACCAGAGTGGTACATTTTTATAATTAATGAACCCACATTGTCATATCATAGTCATCCAAAATCCAGTTCATTCTAGATGCTGTATATTCTTCTGGCTCAGACAAATGTGTTCATCACTATGGTGTCATGCATGGTATTTTCACTGCTTTAAAAATTCTCTGTGCTCTATTTATTACCATGCCCCCAAACACTAGCATCCACTAACGTTGTTACTATTCCCTGACTTTTCCAAATGTCATATAGTTAGAATCACAGGCTAGTATTAGCCTTTTCAGATTGGCTTCTTTAAATTAGTAATATGCATGGACGTTTTGCTTATGCTTTTTCATGGCTTGGTAACTCATTTCTTTTTAGAGCTGAATAATATTTCATTGTCTGGATTTAATGCAGTTTATTTGGTTTATTTTTCTATTTACCTACTGAAGGAATCTTGGTGGAACTTCTATTATTCTTATATATTTTTAAAAACAGTCACCACTTAAAATGTTTCTAGCTTATAGACAATTCAAAGGCTTCCAAAATGTTTAAATATACCATTTTCTAGAAAAACTGGAACCACTTAAAAATAGTATGAAGAGGACAAGATGGCGGGGAACTAGGAGGAGGCGCCGTTTCAACCTGTCCCCTAAAGTGAGCTGATTACCTACCAAGGAACTCCGATCACCCATGAAATCAGCCTGAGATCAGAATTCTACATGTCAGGATCTCTACGGGGGCAGAAGACGCCAGTGGGCAGGTAAAGCAGAGTGGAACGCCGGACTGGTATCGGAAGATAAACAGAAGGGGGAAGGAGCCACCAGAGGAGACGCACTGGGAAATAATACCCCAATACAAGAGTGCCCTCCGACTGGGGACTAGCATTAACTTAAAGTCTGATAGAAAGCACTCAAAAAGCGCAAAGGATCGCAGGGGGGAATTGTGGGAATTGGAACGGTTAGGGACAGGGGCTTAAGTCCCCTGGAGGACAGACACCCCTGGCGCTGAGCCAGAGAGAGTGCAGTGAAGAAACCAGGTCTTGGAGACCTCCAAAGGGCGCTTGGCATGCGGCAGGGGCTGGGACCCTCTCGGGGCAGAAACAGCCTTTTTACAGCCCCCACTCATGTGCCGAGCCATGCTAGAAGAGCCTGAGACGTGCTCCACCCTCTCCCCTGAGAGAGGCGCTCGGCGGTGCCAGCTGGGCGCTCTCACACCTGGAAAGTCTGAGCGCTCCCATCCCGGGCCAGTGGGAAAATCTCAGCGTGCATTTGCTGCTTGGAACCTCTCTGGCGGTCTGGAGCTGCCCAGACAGCTGCCGCTTGTGGTTTTGAGTACAAGCAGGACACACAGGTGTCCCCAGAGATCGCGGCTGGGAACCTGCTCTGCAGCACCCAGAGGGGAACCGACTGGGGCTTCTCTCTGGGAGGGAGGTCTGGGTGCAGTTTGCTTTCCTCTAAACCTCCAAGGACCATGGGGAGCTGCCAAGGGGAGAGAAAACAAATGAACAGACATAAAAACCTCCAGAGAACAAAAGCCTGAAGGCCCGGTTTCCTCAGAGCCCACCCCCTGGAGGGGGGCGGGAGGACTTAATGCAGGAAACACCGCCTGAAAACCCACATGGCAGGCCCCTCCCCCAGAAAGCCAACCAGCTGAGAAGACAATAATCACTACTACTTCATAGATACAAAATTTAATTTTTAATTCGTTCCCACTATTCTGGTTCATTTTTTAATTTTTTTAAATCTATTTTTTATATAGAAATTTTTTTAGCCTATTTACCATCACAGTGAGATGTCTAGTATATCAAATTCCATAATAACCTTTTAACCTGAACTTTTTGATACATATACCCATGTTTTTCTTTTGCTTTTCTATTTTTTAAATTTTTTTTAAAAATTTCACTTTAGTTTAGATCATTCTTTTCTTTACTTTTATTTGCTTATTATATTCATATAGAGTTAAACTTCAAGGTAATCCCCTTTCCCCAATCAATGCTACCCCTATAGGTAAACCAATTTTTAATCTCCTGTTATCTTAGGAAAGTTGTGTCCTTTAAAAAAGATATCAAGATACATCCAGGAATAATCAAAATAACCTTCCTCGCCCACACTGAGATTTTACAACCACTCTCCCATCTTTGTCTCCTACCAGTATTTTTGTATATTTGTGTTTGTCCTGGTAGTATATAAATCTTATACTTAGGGTTCTTTTTTTTTTTTTTTTACAAAACAAAAATGGGACATTTATTCGTAACTCAAAAAAACCCACCCCAAACCACTAAGCAAGTAGGATGAGAGATTAAATATAAACATGGTGAGTTCCACCCCAGCCCTATTTCTCCAAGGCTTCATGGTCAATCAGAATCTCTGGAGAGAACATCTGGACAACAGAGGACCTGTCAGCGCCGCCTCTGGTCTGGACTCCTGCTGCGTCTTCGGCCACCTCTCCTCTTGCCCTTAGGTGGACCCCGAACAAAACACCAGTCCACACTGATCTGCTGTCCCATCAAATCCTGGCCATTGAGTACCTCCATAGCAACCTGGGCCTCCTTGTATGTTTCATACTCAACTAGAGTATACCCCTTCAGGTATCCTGTATGCCTGTCCAGGTTGAGGTGGATGTTTTTTATTTCCCCATACTCTGCAAATTTGTCATGGATGTCTTCTTCAGTGGCTTCCTCATGGACTCCAGTGACAACGAGATTCGTTTTTTTGTATGTCTGTTTGTTTCTTTGTTTTGCTTCTACATATATATGTACATATTTTTTTTTCTTCTCTTATCATATATTTTTATCAGTATTTTTGTTTGTATTTGTTTGTATACTTCACAAACTTTACCTTGGGGCCCATTTGGGCTGAGCCTTCTCTTTTATCCTTCTTTCTTTTTCCTGTCTCTCTCTCTCTTTCTCTCTCTCTCTCTCTTTTTTACTGCTTTCTCTCTTTCTTTTTTTCTTTTATTTGGGTGGGGACTCTTAATTGCTCAGAAGCATTCCAGGGTGCACCTTCACTGCACCAAGGTCGATACATCCAGGTACAACCATTCAGCCATCTCTCACCAAAATGACTAGGAGGAGGAATGGCCAGCAGAATAAAAATTCAGAGGATGGGCCCTCTGCAACAGAGCTAATGGCTACCAACAAAGACATTATGTCAGAAAGGGAATTAAGGCTAACAATTATTCAGGCAATAGCTAGGTTGGAGAAAGCCATGGACGACCAAATGGAATTGATTAGGGCAGAACTGAAAGCCACCAGGGATGATGTTCACAATATTAGGGCAGAACTGAAAGCCACCAGGGATGATGTTCACAAGGCTCTCAATGAGTTCCAATCTAATCTAAATTCTCTAAAAGCTAGGGTAACTGAGACAGAAGATAGAATTAGTGATCTGGAGGTCAAACAGATAGAGAGAAAGGATCAGGAGGAAGCCTGGAACAAACAGCTTAGAAGCCACGAAAACAGAATTAGGGAAATAAATGATGCCATGAAACGTTCCAACGTCAGAATTATTGGAATCCCTGAAGGGGAGAAGAAAGAAAGAAGTCTAGAAGATATTGTCGAACACGTTCTTCATGAAAATTTTCCAAATATCGCAAATGGAAACAGCGTTCATGTACTAGAGGCAGAACGGTCCCCACCCACAAGATTTTAGATTCTCGAAACACCTCGAGACACCTGATAGTAAGAATGAGGATTGTAATTCTAGAGAAACTCTCTTGAAGGCAGCTAGGACAAAGAAGCTCCTTACATACAGAGGAAAGCCCATCAGAATAACGTCAGAGCTGTCCACAGCAACCTGGCAAGCCAGAAAGGGCTGGCAAGATATATTCAGGGCACTAAATGAGAAGAACATGCAGCCAAGAATACTTTATCCAGCAAGACTGACATTCAAAATGGATGGAGATATAAAGAGTTTCCAAGACCGGCAAGGATTAAAAGAGTTTTCAAACACCAAGCTGACATTGCTGGAAATATTAAGGGGGGGTCCTATAAAAGAGGAAAAGCCCCAAGAATATCATTGTACAGAATATAGAGACAATGTACAGAAAGAAAGACTTCAAAGGTAACACGATGTCAATAAAAACGTATCTATCAATAATCACTCTCAATGTGAATGGCCTAAATGCGCCCATAAAATGACACAGGGTTGCAGATTGGTTAAAACGACAGGACCCATCCATATGTTGTCTACAGGAGACCCATTTCGAAGCTAAGGATACACCCAGATTGAAAGTGAAGGGATGGAGAAACATATTTCATGCCAATGGGCCTCAAAAGAAGGCCGGGGTAGCGATTCTCATACCAGATAAATTAGATTTTAAACTAAAGACTGTAGTCAGAGATACAGAAGGACACTACATCATTCTTAAAGGGACTATCCACCAAGATGATCTAACAATCGTAAATATCTATGCCCCCAATATGGGAGCAGCCAATTACATAAGAAAACTATTAATCAAGATAAGGAGTCATATTGATATGAATACATTGATAGTAGGAGATCTTAACACGCCTCTCTCAGTAATAGACAGATCATCCATGCAGATAATCAATAAAGAAACAAAAGCATTGAATGACACATTGGACCAGATGGACCTCATAGATATATACAGAACATTCCACCCTAAAACAACAGAATACTCATTCTTCTCAAGTGCACATGGAACCTTCTCCAGAATAGACCACATCCTGGGTCACAAATCAGGACTCAGCCGATACCAAAAGATTGAGATTATTCCCTGCATA
>PISX010028296.1:0-21444 GCA_004024625.1 Mellivora capensis
AAAAAATAGGGAAATTTGACTAAATATTCTGATAATATTAAGGTTCTAATGCATAGAAGTGTGAAATTCATAAATATTTGCTGTAAACATTTCAACCCTTAGAAGTATCTGATGCACAAAGTAAAGAGGCCCCCAATAAATACTGAATTATGAAGGTAGACTGCTGGCCACTGGAAGACATAAGCACTGACATCTCATTTAAAGCTGTCCTCTCGCAGCCCAGTCACATTTGATCTGATTCAGGAAGGTTGTTTCAGCCTGTTGCATAAGAAATTGTATTCACACACCCACGCACACCCTTCAGAGCTCATTTGCTATTTTATATAAGAATTATACCCTTTATTTCCAAAGAAAAGAGACCCATTCATGATCCTTACATAAAGGGAGCTTCTTGTTAAATGCTAAATGAGTCTTTTTTCCTTTAGAAGAAAAAATACTTATCATTTTTATTCTTTATTATAAATCAATAAATTTATGTTGGATTTATAAACTGTAGCGAGCTTAAATGGACTGAGCAAATTGAAACTGGAGATGGAAATCTGCTGGGATTCTATTCTAATCTGGGAATTATCTACTTTCATGGGCATAGTGCCTGGCACTTGGGGAATGCTCAATACAGTAATGCTCAACAACAGTAACAATAGTTACTGTTATCTTTGTTATTATTGGTAGCCATATGCCTTAGTTATGTATTGCATCTTTTCATTTCCCCTGAGCCTCTTTTCTCTCAGAATGTCAATAAGTATGTAACTTTCTCATCATTTCAGTCTCTGCCATTTTAAGTATAGGAGGTAGAGAACCCAGTAGTCATCCTAGCATTCCTAGTACACAAAATTCTTTGTAGTTGATCACTTCCTGGAATATTAACCAGATTGCCTGTTGATGGCTGCCCAAACTCTTCTGCAAACTACAGCTGATTCATGGTGGTCCCATATAGAAGAGTTACAGATAGAAAGGGAGTTTAGTTTTCACTAAACGTATAGCTAACATTTTCCAGACAATTCTCAGGTATACCAGAGGGTCTCCAGAAAATGAAAGAAAACTTTATCTCCCTATAAGTGAACAATATTATAGGCCACATATCACCATGTCATTTTATTTCATTTATTTTTTCTCACTTTTTCTGAAAAATGTGTATCACAATTGCTATATGCCAGGCACTGTGCTAGGCATTAAGGAAGCAAGAAAAGAAATAATCCTAACCACATGATGCTTATGTTCAAGTGAAGGAGACAACTATTAATTTAAAAAAATACACATAAAATTACTTCTATAGTGAACGTGAGGAATGTATGAAATGTTAAATTTTGGAGAGTTTGAAGTAATTGGGTAAACCAAAGTTGGCATTCAGAAGGAAGAAATGATGGAGCTAAGATGCAAAGAAAATAGAATTAGGTGGAGAGGGAAAGTATTGTAGGCAAAAAGAAAAAAGTACATGCATGGGTCTTGTGATAGAAGGGGGCACAGGAGCTGAAAAAGTCTGGTTACTGGAGTTCAGAGAGCTGAGGGAAGCATGGTGTGAAATGAAGCTGCCATGTTACAAATTTTGATGTCTTTGCAGTATTTTAATCATGGGAGGGGTGGTGAGGTAAGTTTGAGGAAAAAGTACTTAGCTTCAGCTGTTTCTGGGAGAGTATGGGGTTAGAAAGAAGATAATTAGAGAAATATTTCAAATTGTAGTGACTTGAGTTCGGTACCCACAGCTTCACAGCAGGGGGTGCTGTCATCGAGATAATGATCAGATTGACTCCTGTGTGGAAGGCATTATTTATTCTAAATGTGTTTGGAAGCTATTGCTGTGTGTCAAGTGCAGGGGAAATTTGATCACATTTGTGTTTCCATATGATAATTCTAGTTACCGTATGGAATTCCAGAAACTTGGATGATTGCCTTTCGTATTTTAACTTTTGAGAAATCCTGTGCTCTGCTTAGTATCAAATCAAATATTCTCTAGATTTTTTAAAATTGAATTCAAGCATATCTTACAGACCTAGGAAAAAAACTATACTTTTTAGGAAATTACACATCTCTAATACAGTGTTTTCAGTTTAAATATCGAGAATCCTTGATTCTCGTTAATTAATTAGCAAGCTAGAATAGCTTGCTAATTAATTCATTAATTCATTTATTAACA
This sequence comes from Mellivora capensis, assembly GCA_004024625.1. Lineage (NCBI taxonomy): Eukaryota > Metazoa > Chordata > Mammalia > Carnivora > Mustelidae > Mellivora > Mellivora capensis. The sequence continues at coordinate 2,135 of PISX010028296.1, forward strand.
AATATTTATTCTGTGCTTAGCTTGCACAAAGTGCCCCTTTAGGCACCAGCGTTGTAACATGAACAATATGTGTAACCTCTGTTTTCATGAGGTTTATTTTAACATCTATTCACAAGTTTTAAGCAACTACATAGGGACCTCCTAAATACAATTAAATATGTGACATAAAAACATTGGATGCTTGTTTAACAAATAGCAGGAGATAATATAACCAAGACTTGCTGTGGTCTGAGAAGGGTGGGAAAAAGGGAAGACTTCTCTCAGAAAGTTGCATGTACAACTGTGTCTGAATAATTGGAGTTAGCTGTAGTAAGAAAGTTCCAAGCAGAAGGATCAAACAAGAACAGAGTCTAAAACAGAGAAAAGCTAGCATATCCATAAAACAAAAAGATCAGTGTGATCAAAACTGGAGCAGAGAAAGAGAAAGTTGAGGATGATGATAACAGAAAACCATGGGCCTTACAGGCAATTTGAGGGATTGGGTTGGGGCACAAATAACAATGGAAAGGTGGTATGAAATTCTAGTCATTCTAGATGTCAGTCTCAGACATTCTGTGTCAGTTCTGGTCTTTGTCATTTGTGGGTTGCATAACTTTGAGATATTGCTTAAACCTCCCATGCTTCAATATCATCATTTGTGAAACCAAAATAATTACAGAATTATTTGCATAGGATTATTAGGATAAATTAGAAAATGCATTTAAGTGTTTAACTCAGACTAAGGACTTTATCATATATCAAAGTCATACCTAAATTGTATTGAAAAATTTGAAGTAGGGCAGTATATATATCAGATTTTGATTGTAAATATCAGATTTTATTCAGAAGGGTAATAATTGACATAATCTAGTATTTTTTAGTTCTATTGGATAAGCATATGTCATGTTTTTAAAAACCAAAATGTTTTGGAATGTAATTTTAACTGGGGTTGGTGGATGGCATTGTATTAAAGTAGAAAAAATTACAAATTATATTGATACAGATAAAAAGGGGCAAGAATATAATATTGGGACAATTACTATGGTAAGTAAAATTTCCTAAATATGTTTTATTTGGTTTTAAATTGTTTAAAAATTTCCCTACATTAGACATATGTTGTAAACAATATTATGAACCATGTGTCTAATCACTCCTGGAAAAATCTACCAGTTTAATTGCCTTATTTTTTTTTCCCTGACCTTTACCTAAAGACCTCTTCAGTAAAGCAAATAATTTGTTTCTACAAAAATAATTCAACTTTCATTATATGTCTACTTGGAAAGGTAGTTATCTTCCCAAATGTACTTGTGAATTCTCTGTTCTTATTTATCACTTTCTTATAATTAGAGAAAGGAAGAAATTTTTGTTGTTTTCTGTGACCAAGATGACTAAAACCCTATAAAAAGAATGGACGAGGATTGAGGGATATTCAACAGCCTGAGAATATCTTACTGTTTTCAGATTTAGAATTTTATTCTACCCTCTGTCCAAATAGGACTACTGCCTAGAGAAAATGCAAGAGGATTTCATTAGGTTTACTTTGAAAAAAAATGGGTTCACTAAGGGTTATACACATCTTTGGTAGACTAGAATGTGTTTATGATATACCAGGATTATCACCAGCATTTGAAAATGCTCATATGAAATAAACTTGGTGTGGGTGTGGAGAGATTATGGTAAAGGTCAGAGAAATGAAAATGTGGATCCAAGTAAAAATTCATATATGCATATCAGGTCTAATATTGTGAATACTATATTATAAATCTTAATATAAAATGCAGTACACATTTATGACTAAATATTTTCTCGTATTTGTACATTGTATAATATACAGATACATATAATAATATTGATGGGCCTCTAGTTGTATATAGATATATTTGTATGAATTTGCTTATTTTTTTTCCAGTTGTTTTTTGGGACATTTTGGGAAATTTGGGACCATATGTGTGGCTTATATGTCCTACTGTCTAGCCTGTAGGTCAGAGGCACTTTTGAGGTTTCTCCTAATGCTTTCTGTATTCAACCAACTGATATGGGGGAGGTGTAACTCTTCCAAGGAAAATGAAAAATTTTTTATGATCAGACTGATAGAGACATACATCATATGCTGTTATAAACACTAAAGTTCTTTAAAGGAAGGAGTCTCAGTTTCTCACTTAAATTTTTAATTTTGCTGTTACATTATTTCCTAATGAGGTTTATTTTTATGTCTCTATTAATTTGTAGTATGGAATTATATGAGATCTATTATTCCCTGGATATAAAGCTATTGGGAGTGTAAGAAGAGCTGACACAATGAAAATATTAGAGAAGAAACACAAGTTATAATATAACATAAAATTTCCAATAATATCACATAAATGTTTAAGGTCATTTATAGAAGGTACTTAATAACCTCAATAAATGACAATGGTATCATGACTATAATAGTGAAATACCTGATATTTAAAATAACCTTTAGCTACACCTCCTATCAAGTATCTGAAGGATATATTATTCAAAGTCTCTAAAGCTGACTCTACCTTGCACTCAGAAATTCTAGGGTTCAAAAACAACCTGTTCCTTGATAGGACCTTTTTTAAACATAACTGAGTAGCAGTCAAAATTGAAAACCACTGTCAACTTGAGACCTATTCCAAAGGGTTCTACTGTCCTAGTTTCTCTCTCATAGGACCTGGGTAAATCAATAAGTTATTTCTTCATTTTTATGTATAGAAATAATTGATGCATCCCTGGTGAATTTTTTTTTTTCTTGCACCTAATGTGACATAACATGGAAAAAATGGGAAGTGGTATTCTTTGTTATTAAACTTCTTTAATGATATCTCTAATCATTTTGTGGTTTCTTAAAAATCCATTGGTTGTCACCAAATGCATCTAAAATCAGATTTTAAAAAATGGAGTAAGGCCAATCTGTAGAATAGAGAATATTTGTTGAATAAGAACGATAACATGAATAAAAAATAAATCAGTTGTTAAAGGCCGAAGCATAGGTGAACATAAATGTTGAAGCTAAGCTAGTAGGCTAGAATGAATTAAGCTGGGTATTAGGGGGCATGATGAGTGAGAAGTGATAGTCCTTTAGCTAGTGTGGAAGACAAGTGTAGGGCAAAATCTTTGAACTTTAGGCTTCTGTGTTAATGTTTGCCCTTTTTGGAATTATCTACATCCATCAGTCTTAGGGATGAGGTCTTGAAAAGGCTGATTCCACTGGATACCCTTGGTTTCACAGTATCTCATGGCCCTGCTTTCCTCATTAGACAGTTCCATATACTTGATTACCCATTGCCTAGGTATATTAACTAAATCTTATGTTGATCTGCAAAATTTTCCTTTCTTTTCAATTGCCTTAATTTCCCTTCTTGGCCAATATTAACTGTTTCTTCTACAGGTTGGAATTTGTGCTTCATGATCTCTAGGAGACGCTTGCTGAAATGTTTATCCTCGAATTTGGTGCTCAAAGCACCTTTAGGAGGACCTCAGCACTAATGGGTAAAGATCTTTGAAGGATACCATGTGTATCCTTATAACCAAAACTAGAAATGTTCAGAATAGCCATTTTCCTTAAAACCATCAAAGCCATGAGATTGGAGGGAAATCACCATCGCAAATCTGGAAAGACAGGTCTACCTGGAGAGACTGCTGAGATTTGCTTACTCTAGTAAGCTTCTGCTGTAGCAAAAGACTCTGGGGCCATGTACTAGTTAGGGGCATTGAAATGGCAATTTTGATGAATTGAGAGAGGTTGAGGGATACTCTTCACCTTTAACTGAGAACCATCTGTGCTCAGAAAGCCTGAGACATGCAGAAAAATGAAAATAGTCACACTGGTTCGCCAAAAATTAAGTATAAAAGAATGCTAGTTATGAGTTGTGTGTATGTATGTGTGTACACACACACACATACACACACATGAATACATAGAGTTGAGATATGGATATTTTAAAAATATTAAATACAGTTGAGTGGTCAATTTTATAAATTTAATACCTGGCTCATTTATATATTTTATTTTACTTTATTGTCAAATGTCTTGGCTGTGAGGTTTACTTTGGGTCCATGGCAGTATCACCTACAATATAGTTTATTTTTCTTGATTTCAAGAAAATTTATTTTTTAAATTTTTGTTTGCATTTTAGTTGACATACAGAGGAATATTGGATTTAGAGTAGAATTCAGTGATTCATCACTTACATGCGGCACCCACTGCTCATCACAAGTGCCCTCTTTAATACCCATCACCCGTCTAACTCATCCCTCATCCACCTCCCTTCATCAACCCTCAGTTTATTTTCTGTTATTAAGAATCACTTAAGGCTTGTTTCCCTCTCTCCTTTTTAAATTTTTTCCCCTTCCCGTATGTTCATCTGTTTTCTTAAATTCCACATGTGAGTGAGATCACGTTCTTCTCTGACTTATTTCACTTAACATAATGCATTCTAGCTCCATCCATGTCATTGCAAATGGCAGTATTTCATTCATTTTGATAGCTGAGTAATATTCCATTTTCTGGACACACACACACCACATACACCACATACTCTATCCATTTATCAGTTAATGGACATTTGGGCTCTTTCCATGGTTTGGCTGTTGTCAGTAATGCTGCTATAAACATTGGAGGGCATTTACCCCTTCAAATCAGTATGTTTGTATACTTGGGTAAATACCATGTAATACAATTGCTGGATTGTAGAGTGGTTCTATTTTTAGCATTTTGAGGAATCTCTATGCAGTTCTCCAGAGTGGCTATGCCAGTTTGCATTCCCAGCAACAGTGCAAGAGGTTTCCCCTTTCTCCACATCCTTGCCAACACATGTTTCTTGTGTTGTTAATTTTAGCCATTCTGACAGGTGTGAGATGGTATCTCATCCTGGTTTTAATTTATATTTTCATGATGATGAGAGATATTGAGCATCTTTTCATGTATCAGCCATCTGGATGTCTTCTTTGGAAAAATGTCTATTCATGATTTCCTCATTTTTTTAACTAGATTATTTGTTTTGTGGGTGTTGAGTTTAATAAGCTCTTTATATATTCTGGGTACTAACCCTTTATCAGATATGTCATTTGCAAATATCTTCTCCCATTCTGCAGATTACGTCTTAGTTTTGTTAATTCTTTCCTTCACTGTGCAGAAGCTTTTTATGTTGATGAGGTCCCAGTAATTCATTTTTACTTTTGTTTCCCTTGCCTCCAGAGGCCTGTCAGGTAAGAAGTTTCCTCAGCCGAGGTCAAATAAGTTGCTCCCTGTGTTTCCCTCTAGGATTTTGATGGTTTCCTGTCTCACATTTAGGTCTTTCATCCATTTTGAATTTATATTTGTGGATGGTATAAGAAAGTGGTCCAGTTTCATTCTTTTGCATGTTTGGCTGTTGTCAGTAATGCTGCTATAAACATGCTCAGCAGGGAGTCTGCATGTTGTTGTCCAGTTGTCCCAATGCCATTTGATGAAGAGATTCTCTTTCCATTGGATGTTCTTTCTTGCTTTGTCAAAGATTAGTTGACCATATAGTTTTGGGTCTATTTCTGGGTTCTCTATTCTGCTCCATTGGTCTATGTGGCTGTATTTGTACCAGTACCATGCTGTTTTGATGACCACTGCTTTGTAATAGAGCTTAAAATCCAGAATCATGATGCCTCCAGCTTTGTTATTCTTTCTCAGGATTGCTTTGGCTATTTAGGGTGTTTAGGATTATTTGTTCTAGCTCTGTGAGAGGTTCTGGTGGTATTTTGATAGGGATTGCTTTATATGTGTAGATTGCTTTTCCATAAACATTTTAAATTGCTTTGCTATCTTAACAGTGTTTGTTCCTCCAATCCATGAGCAAGGAATGTTTTCCATTTCTTTGTGTCCTCTTCAATTTCAGTTTAATAATGTTCTGTAGTTTTCAGAATACAGATCTTTTACCTTTTTAGTTATTTCTAAGTATCATTGTTTTTGGTGCAATTGTAAATGGGTTGATTCCTTGATTTCTTTTTCTGCTATTTTGTTATGGATGTATAGAAATGCAACAGATTTCTGTACATTGGTTTTGTATCCTGTGACTTTGCCAAATTCATGTATTCTAGCAATTTTTTGGTGGAGTCTTTTGGGTTTTCTACATAGAGTATTGTGTCATTTGCAAATAGTGAGTGTTTGACTTTTCCTTGCCAATTTGGCTGCCTTTTATTTCTTTGTGTTGCCTGATTGCTGAAGCTAAGACTTCCAGTACTATGTTAAACAGTAATGGTGAGAGTGGACATCCTTATTTTGTTCCTGACTGTAGGAGAATGGGAATAGCTCTCAGTTTTTCCCCATTGAGGATATTAGCTGTGGGTCTTCCATATATGACCTTTATGATGTTGAGATGTGTTCTATCTATCCCTACTTTGTTGAGTTTTTATCAAGAATGGAAGCTATGTTTTGTCAAATACCTTTTCCAAATTTATTGACAGGATCATATGGTTCTTATCCTTTAATAATGTGGTGTAACATGTTGCTTGCTTTGCCAATATTGAATCACGCTGCAGCCCAGGAATAAATTTCACTTGATTGTGGTAAATAATTCTTTTAATGTACTGTTGAATTCAATTTCCTAGAATTTTATTGAGAATTTTTCCATCCATGTTCATCAGGAATATTGTCTGTAATTCTCCTTTTTAGTAGGGTCTTTGTCTGGTTTTGGAATCAAGTAATGCTGTCTTTATAGAATGTGTTCGGAAGCTTTCCTTCTGTTTCTTTTTTTTAGGAATGGTTCGAGAAGAATAGGTATCAACTCTTCTTTAAGTGTCTGGTAGAGGGTGCCTGGGTGCCTCAGTTAAACATCAGTTAAACATCTGCCTTTGGCTCAGGTCATGATCTTGTGGTCCTGGGATCAAGCCCCACATCAAGCTCCATGCTCAGCAGGGAGTCTGCTTCTCCCTCTCCCTCTGTTCCTCCCCCCGTTTGTCCTCTCTCTTCCTCTCTCTCCCCTCTCCCCCCCCTTCCTTCTCTAATAAATAAATAATCTATGAATGAATGAATGTCTGGTTGAATTCCCCAGGGAAGCTATCTGGCCCCAGGGAAGCCATTTTGTTAGGAGATTTTTTTTTTTTTTTCTATTACTGTTTTGATCTCTTTGCTCATTATGGGCCTGTTCAAATTTTCTATTTCTTCCTATTTCAGTTTTGGTAGTTTGTAAGTTTCTAGGAATTTGTCCATTTTTTCCAGATTGTCCAGTTTTCTGGCAGTTAATCTTTCATACTATTCTCATAATTGTTTGTATTTCTATAGTGTTAGTTGTGATCTCTCCTCTTTTATTCATAATTTTATCTATTTGGGTCCTTTATCATTCCTTTTTGATAAGTCTGGCTAGGGGTTTATCAGTTTCATTAATTCCTTTGAAGAACCAGCTCTTAGTTTCATTGATCAGTTCTATTGTTGTTTGTTTGTTTCTGTATCATTTATTTATATCATTTAATCTTTGTTTCTTTTTCTCTGGGGGCCTTAGGCTTTATTTGCTGTTCCTTTTCTAGCTCCTTTAAGTTTAAGGTTAGATTGTGTAGTTGAGACTTTTCTTGGTTCTTGAGGGAGGCCTGTATTACAATATACTTTCCTCTTAGGCCTGCCTTTGTGGTATCCCAAAGATTTGGGGGCTGTCATGTTTTCATTTTCATTTGCCTCCATGCACTTTTTTATTTCTTCTTTAATTTCCTTGTTGACCCATTCATTCTTTAGTAGGATGTTCTTTAGTATTTAGTGCTTTAGTAGGAAGTTCTCCAGGTATTTGTGGTCTTTCCAAATTTTTTCTTGTGATTGAGTTCAAGTTTCATAGTGTTGTGGTCTGAAAATATGCATGGTATGATCTCAATCTTTTTGTACTTGTTTAGCACTGATTTGTGATTTGTGACCCAGAAGGTGATCAGGAGAATGTTCCATGTGCCCTGGAAAAGAATTGGATTCTTCTACTATAGGATGAAATGTTTTGAATATATCTGTTAAGTCTATCTGGTTCAGTGTTTCATTTAAAGTCATCATTTCCCTGTTGATTTTCTGCTTAGACGATCTGTCTCTTGCTGTAAGCAGGGTGTTAAAATCCCCTACTATTATTGTATTAATATTAATGAGTTTCTTTATGTTAATTATTGATTGATTTATATGTTTGGGTGTTTCCAAGTTGGAGGCATAAATATTTCAATTGTTAGATCTTCTCGTGAATAGAGCCCCTTAATGATGATATAATGCCCTTCTTCATCTCTTGTTTCAGTCTTGTTTTAAACTCTAGTTTGTCTGATATAAGTATGGATACCCTGGTTTTCTTTTGATGTCCACTAGTGTGATAGATGGTTCTCTGTTTCCTCACTTTCAGTCTGAAAGTGTCTCTAGCTCTGACATGAGTCTCTTATAGGTAGCATATAAATGGATCTTGTTGTTGTTGTTTTAATCCATTCTGATACCCTATGTCTTTTGATTGGAGTATTTAGTCTATTTACATTCAGAGTGATTTTTGAAGCTTATGAATTTAGCATCATTGTGTTACCTATGGAATTGGTGTTTCTGGTGATGTTCTGTGTTCCTTTCTAGTCTTTGTTGCTTTTCATATCTTTTTTTTTTTTTTCATCTTTTTTTTCCCCCTACTCATAGTTCCCCTTAATATTTTTTTGCAGGTCTAGTTTAGTGAACTGCTCTAGCTTTTGTTTGTCTAGGAAACTATTTATCTCCCCTTTTACTCTAAGTGACAGCTTTGCTGGATAAAATATTCTTGTGTGCATATTTTTCCCATTCAGTATGTTGAATATATCCTAGTACTCTGTTCTGGTCTGCCAAATTTCTGTGGACAGACATGCTGCAAACCTGATCTGTCTTCCATTGTAGGTTAAGGACTTTTTTCCCCTTGCTGCTTTCAGGATTCTTTCCTTGTCTGTATATTTTGTGAATTTGACTATAATATACCTTGGTGATGGTCTGCTTTTGTTTGATTCATTGGGAGTTCTCTGTGCTTCTTGGATTTTAATGTCTGTGTCCTTCCCTAGATTAGGGAAGTTTTCAGCTATAATTTGCCTGAATAAATCTTGTGCCCTTTTTTTCTCTCTCTTCTTATTCTGGGACTTCCATGATATGAATGCTGTTATGTATTAATAACACTGAGTTTCCTAAGTCTACCTTTGATCCATTATCTTTCTTTCCCTCTTCTTTTCAGCTTCATTATTCTCCATAACTTTTATCTTCTGTATCACTGGTTCATTTCTCTGTTTCCTCCATCCTCATTTTTGTGGCCTACATTTGTCTTTGAATCTTGGTTATAGCATTTTTAATTTCACACTGACTTATATTATAGTTCTTTTATCTTTGCAGTAATGGATTCTTTAGTGTTTTCCATGCTTTTTTTCAAGCCCAGTTAATATCCTTATAATTGTTTTAAATGCTAGTCCAGACATCTTACTCATATCTATATTGATTGAATCCCTGGCCATTAATTCTACTTCCTGTTCTTTCTTTTGGAGTGAATTTCTCTGTCTTGTCATTTTGTCCAGAAAGGAAAACAACAACAACAACAACAACAAAAAACCTGGATCCTGGGTGTATTTTGGTCTATTTGTTAAAATAAGCTAGATCAATTGATCTCTCTCTCTCTCTCTCTCTCTCTATATATATATATGTATAAACAAGAATTAAGAAAATGATAAAAATTTTAAAAAGTTAATAAAAGCCAATTAAAAAAAAGTAAAGCGGAAACTAGATGCTGTTTTTCCTAGAGCTGAAGCAACACTCTGTGATCAGTAGACATGGTGCCTAGGAGATATTTATGCTGGTTTTCAGAGGGGAGTGGCCTGTTTCACTGATTCCCAGGTGGACTTACCTGGTGGAGATGAGACTCCTTAGCAGAGGTTGTGGGGCTTTGTGTAAATGGCTTCAGTCTCCACTAAGTGCCACTGGTTTGCTCCCTGAGGACTTTCACTTCTGTCCTGATGGAACAGATGAAAATGTTGGTGCTTGGCTTCCTAGCCCCAGCACTGAGTGTTTGCACACCAACCCCCTTCAGGAACCCCTAACAGAAGAGCAGTTGGTTACCCCTCTTGTGTCTCTGGCTCCTGTCAGATCCCTACCTTCACCCTGCTTGTGTCCAAGCTGCTTTATTTCAGGTGCAGGACTGGGTTTCAAAACTCTAAACTTTAGGGACTCCTGCGGTGCAGGACCAGTGCTGATTCTCTAGGGAGGTCCTTGCCATGCTTTTGCCAATTGCTGGCCCGAGGCAGGAAAGTGGTGGCATGACCACACAATGGTTCAGAGTTTATGGCTAGATAGAGCAGAGAGTCAGCACCCATGTTCACTGCCTTAGCTAGAGCTCCTGGGCCTGGGAACAATGTAGCATGTTGAGATCACCTGTTTTTTTTGCAACCCAAGGGATCCTCAGAACATGCTGTCCACTCATGGGTCACTGCACCACTTCCCTACCTAAGCACCTCTAAGCCAGGCACAATCCTCGTGTTGGTGGACTTCTAAAATTTCAGATTTTGGGCTGCTCATAATACTTTGCAATAGTCACCATAAACAGGACTCCCTCCCCACCACAGTACCTGCAGTTATATTTCCCTCAAATCAAATCCCTATACCTCCTACCTTGCAGAAGGTGTCAGTTTTCTACTTGGAGACTTGCAGTTCTGTACTCTTAGACCTCAGGTGATTTCTTGGGTGTTCAGAGTGATTCGATAAATATTTAGCTGTGTTCCCAGGAAGAGACAACCGTAGGGCCCTGTACTTTTCTGTCATCTTAACTCCTCCTTCTAACTCATTTATTTGTATATGATGTTCCACGAAGGCATCCTATATAATAAAAATATTTATCAGGAAATATATTAAAAGATAAGTGAGAAGCAAACAGAAGAAGGGCTTATGCTTATGGTTAAGTACTTAGGTTTCTGAAGGAATGAAAGAACTGGTCAATTTACACAAGAAATATATATTGAAAGACTAATTTTTTTCTTGAAAATATATGTAAGCTTTGGTCTTTATACAAAATGCATGAACTTTGTGCCTTAGGTATTAAACTTAGATATTAACTGAAAAATCAGTTAGCTTAATTTGTTGGCTGACCCTTGTATGTTTTTTTTTTTCACTATGAGTAAAACGAGTTAAAAATCATCTAATTTTTTTTGAGGCATATGTACCCAGCATTGTTTTAAGACTTTTTGTAAAAGCAAAGACTGAAATAAATGTGTTTATTATATTTCAGATATGCCTCAAAGAAAAGTAAGTAACCAGAAAATGTCAGCTGTAGGAAACAAGCTGCAAACGCCCCAGTGTAATGAATTATAACTTCTGCCTGCTGTAGATGCAGAGGATGACTCCTTCTATATCTGAAAACATGTGCCTTGAAGTTTTCAATTACTCTCGGGAAACTGAACATTTCTTCTACAAAATATTACAAGCCTAGCTGAAAAATAGAACTTAGCAGGAAGAAATGTTGGATCACTGGAGTGTATTTGAAAGAAAAGCAAGAAGTAGGGTCTTCGCTCCTCACAGATGAAAAAGTAACTACTCATGATAATCAAGTCCCGGGGAGTAAAACTACTGAAGTCCTTATCCTGGCATCAAATGACCTTTAAATGCCAGAAAAAGGAAACAAGACTACTATCTTAAATGAGAAAGAAAGGCATTTTATAATGCTACAGACTTCAGTTTAAAGTTATGATAATGCATTTATGAATTCCATATATAAAATTATATGGTGACAGCTTTTAATAAGCAGAAATTATAGGAAATGCATGGAAACAAAGACAAATCAAATGGAGATGAAATGAAGAGAGATCTAAAGCTGTTAATAACTTAGACCTTAAGTCCCTCAAACATCATTTCAAGAATGCCACTTCAATATTTTCTCAAAAACCAACTATAATACCCATCTTGTCAGAAGTTTGTCCCAATATGAAAACCAATAGCAACATTATATATTTTGTAGCTTAAATTCATACAGTCCTAAGGAGAATTAGTGGACGCTTGAATCATCTTTCAATACAGGGAAATCTGGAATTGTTCTAAAACTAGAATGCCATCATGCAGTGAAGGTATATTCTCATTTTGAAAATATAGGTTAAAGTACAAATATACATTTTATTGTACTAAAGAAAACTAAAACACCTTCTAGTTCAGCCTTATCTTTTAATTTCTTTTCATCAAGATTAATGCTAATACCTTTTTACTAGTGAATAGAAGTGTTTCTTTTATTTAATACCTTTAAATACAGTGGTTTTGAATGCATATCTTCTAAAAGTTTCAACTTTCCTAAATAAAAGTTAAAATATTTGCTAATGACTGATTACATACTAACCAAGATTATTCATTCATTCATTCATTGGCTTGTCACTCAAACGGAAGGAAAAATACTGAAATAATGTAAAACAAACATCTTTTAAAATCTCTCTTTTCATCTTGGGCATACATCATGAATCTTAAAGCATTTCTACTCTTCTATGTGTAATAGAGAAAATTTTTTTATGTGTAATAGGAAATTTTAATGCCCCTGAGCAACTAGATCTCCACTGTATGGTAATAGTGTTAACCATGAGAATTAAAAAAAAAATGTTCTCAAAGAGACTGCAGCAAAATGCAGCATGAACTCTGGGATAAATGAACAACATTTTCAGTCATTCTCTTGTGTCCAGGAGATTAGCGATCAACCTGTATTATCCTGTGTGTCTCAAGTACATGAAAGTAATTTTTTCAGACACAAAACAAATTTGCTCTTGTATCTCAGTTAACAGAATGTTCAGTTTATGTGATGGACATTGTTTTTTTTTTTCAAATTTGAAAGAAATGTAGGTTGTATCAATTCCAAAGATTTGAAACCTAAATAATATTTTAATGAAATGTTTAAAGAGAAAATATTCATAGGGATAATAGCGGGTAAGGGATAAGAATTGAGAATACACGATGTTACATGAAATAAGCCAGATTGAGGAAAAGAAATACTGTGTACTCTCACTTACATATGGGATCTGGGGGGAAAAAAATAAAGTCTAACTCACAGGAACAGAGTAGAATAGTTGTTACCTAGAATGGGGATAGGGAAGTGAGGAGATGCTAGTAAGAGGATATAAGCCTTCTGTTATAAGCTGAGTAGGTTCTGGAGAGCTAATGTATAGTATGGTGTCTATAGCTTAAAATATCCATTGTAGGGGTGCCTGGGTGGCTCAGTGGGTTAAGGCCTCTGCCTTCGGCTCGGGTCCTGGGATCGAGCCCCGCATCGGGCTCTCTGCTTGGCAGGGAGCCTGCTTCCCTTCCTCTCTCTCTGCCTGCCTCTCTGCCTACTTGTAATCTCTGTCAAATAAATAAATAAAATCTTTTAAAAAATTAAATAAAATATTCCATTCTATAAAATTTGGTAAAAGAATAAATTTAAGTATTCTCACCACACACAGTAACTATATGGTGAAAAATGTGAAATGATTATGTATGTAATGTATGTACCATATCACAATGTATTTAATAAATCATTACATAGTATACTTCATATATATACAATTTTATTTGTGAACTCTAACACTAACCCTGGGAAAAGACTTTTTTTTTAAAGATTTTAATCATTTATGAGTGAGAGAATGAGAGAAAGATAGGGAAAGAGGGAAGAGCAGAGAGGAGAAAGCTGACTCCTCACTGAGCCCAGAGCTTTATGGAGGGCTTGATCTCGAGACCCCAAGATCATGACCTGAGCTGAAACCAAGTCCGATGTTTAACCATGTGAGCCACCCAGGCACCCCAGAATTTAAAAACATCTTTATAAAAATAAGGATATTATTTCTATCTTATATAAATTCTTTAAATAAATGTTTATTTTTGCAAGTTAAAATTATTTGTAATTACATATGCTGTTTAATCACACACTATTGGTTAAGAATTTTGCTTAAGAATAATAAATATGAGGGGCGCCTGGGTGGCTAAGTGGATTAAAGCCTCTGCCTTCGGCTCAGGTCATGATCCCACGGTTCTCGGATGGAGCCCCGCATCGGGCTCTCTGCTCAGCGGGGAGCCTGCTTCCTCCTCTCTCTGCCTGCTTCTCTGCCTACTTGTGATCTCTGTCAAATAAATAAATAAAATCTTAAAAAAAAAGAATAATAAATATGATTCCCTTGTTTTTTCGGACTCTATTCCAGGGTATACCCTGTTTATGGCACAATTGAATTTTTGTGATGTATGAAACATTGTATTGTAAACCTTTTTATACCTGTAAAAACTGGATGCAAATAGCAGACTGCTAGGTGTTAACTATTGAAAGCTAAATAGGGGTGTCTGGGTGGCTTAGTTGGTTAAGCATCCGTCTCTTGATTTTGGCTCAGGTCATGATCTCAGGGTTGTGTGATTGAGACCCACATAGTGCTCTGTGCTCAGCACAGAATCTGCTTGAGATTCCTTCTCTCTCTACCCTTACCACTGGTCGAACTCTCTCTCTCTCTGTCTCCCTCAAATACATAAAATCTTAAAAAAAAAAAAAAAAAGCTACTTAGAAAATTACTGCTGAAGTGAGGGAATAGATATCCTCCCTCTTTACTTATTAGTGTCCAGAATTAATAAGAATACATGTTGATTCAGGAGACTACTCATTATCTCTCTATAAATATATGTTTGTTGCATTAAAAAAATAAAATGCCCCTTTTTCAGTTATAGTTAGTGAAGACAAATAGTTTTGTCTTCCTGATTTAAAAGCATATATAATCTTCAAGTTAGAAAAGTGAAAAATATTTCAAATCTTCCATTTTGCGTTATTCCTCTGTGTGCTATTTTTGTAACTGACAGGAACGAGACCTACATTTTCTGGAGGTTGTAAAATAAATGTCATGACTTTATATATGTTAATGTAATTGTTCTGCATTAAAATCAAGGTAAAATTTATATTCATGATTAGACTGATTTCCTATGAAGTGAAGAAGATAAACTATAATCACTAGATAAGATGAAGCAAAAAAAAAAAGATGAAGCCAATGTATACAGTGACTGTGCTAATAATTTTAGTAACATAGTATAAATTTGAAAAAGCATGCTCAGTACATGTGAAATTCCTTTCCATTGGTTCAAATGAGTGTAATAATCCTTGTTGTCAATATCTAGTTAAGAAGATAATACTGAGAAGTTTAACTATTTTGATACCAACTTTATTAACTGCACTTAAATTCCATTTAATCATATCAGATTATCCAACTAAGGTTGGTTTGTTCCTAAAAAAGATTGCAAACACATAAATGCCTTCCTCTTCCCCTAGATTCCCACCTTTACTCTTGTGGACTCCAACTAATGAGCTTCAGACTTTTTCCTTTATTATCTTTCCTTTTTGGAAAATTATCTTTTATTATGTATTACTCACAATTGGACTGGGTTCTTTTATTATCTTTCTTTTGTGAACAAAAAAACACTGAGTTCCAAAAGCTTTTTTGTTTGCACTTTGTAGTAATTAAATTCCTTGTCAGAAATACAGACTTTCATGAAGTATTTTGAAAATAGGCAAAAGAGAAGGGGTACGGCTAAAAGCTGACTTGTCTGTTTTACTAGCACAGATTCAGCAGGACAGATTTTTTACATTCATATATATGATACATACGAAGCTAAGAATCACAAGGTAAGCACTTACCTTTGCATCTTCCACATTTTTTTCTTCTCTGGTTTTTTTCCACTGATTTTATTATAAATATATTCTTTTGGGATAAACAAATACTGTATTCAAGACTATATGCAAGCTTGTTCTAAATACAGATGAAATCAGGAACTACTTAAAGCAGAGAGAAATAGCAAAGACACCTGCACATCCTAAGTGTTTTTTCTCTAAGAAGTTATAGAGGTTAACAGGGAATATCACATTTCTCATTAGCCTGTTCAGTTAAAATCAGCCTTACATTTAATTTGCACTATTCAGTAAGCTGATCTCCTCTCCTCATTCCTAGGAAGTAGAATGGAAAGAAAATCTTCAGAGCTCAACATCAACAGGAAAGATTCCAACTTTGTAACTGCTCAGCCACAATTTGCCAGGAGCATCAGCAGAGTAGTCACTCAGCATACCAGCTTGTAAGTCTTTTTTCTTCTTAGAAAGACTTACTCTACTTCTTAGAGTAGGGGCTATTTCCCTTATCCCATCTCCTAAGATTACAGTTAACTTAAAACTGTTGAAGTTTATTTGAATGATACATTGTTTTTGTGACTAGATTTTTTCAATCAATATTATATTTGTGAGTATGGTTCATGTTCTCTCATGTAGCTAGAGTTAATTCATGTTCATTGCTGGGGAACTTTCCGTTATATAGATAGATGACAACTTACTCCATTGATGGACATTCACGATGTTGTCAGTTTGCTGCTATTATAGAAAATTCTTTAATGAACTTGCACATGTTTTTTGGTCACACGTATACATTTTGTTAGAAACCCCTAGAAATGGAATTCTGTGTCATAGAGTATACATAGATTCAGTTTTAGAATGAATGACAAGCTATTTATTAAAATAGTTGAACCAATTTATATTCCCAAATGTCTCCAGTATATGAGAATTTCTGTTGATTGATATCTTCGCTAACACTTGGTACTCAGCTGTCTTCACTATAAATATTCTGGACTAAAATTTGTAGTGTTATCTTACTGTGGTTTTAATTTCAATTTTCTCGGAATGTACTCATCACCTCTTCATGTGTTTTTGGCTATACGGATATCTTCTGTGAAGGGCTTCCTCAAATCTATTTTCTTTAGGGTTTCCTATCTT
The DNA here is from genome assembly GCA_004024625.1 of Mellivora capensis. NCBI lineage: Eukaryota > Metazoa > Chordata > Mammalia > Carnivora > Mustelidae > Mellivora > Mellivora capensis. Next base: position 18,817 of record PISX010028296.1, read on the forward strand.
TATTTTACTAGGTTATAGTTATCTAGATGTGAATATTTGTTGTGTAATGCATTTTCAGTTTCCACTTAGCAACTTTCTTTTCACTATTTACCAGAAACAGTTGATGAAAAAAAGTTATTCATTTTGATACAGTATAATTTAGGAATCTTTTCTTTTATGGTTACCAATTTTGTATCCCTAAATATATATATTTATCCAACTCAAGTTAATGATGATGTTTTCATAAAAGATTTGTTGTTTTTCTTCCCAGCTTTTTATCAACAATAGGCCTGTAGCTGTTATTTGTATGTGGTGTGAAATAAGTATTAATATCATTTTCTTCTATGGATATGAAATGGTCCCAAACTGATAATGAAAAGATCATGCTTTCCCCACTTTTTTGCAGTGTTAAATTCTTCATAACTCAAATGGTTAAACAGGAATTCATCAGCTTCTTTCCTCTCTCTGTCATGTATCTGTTTGCCTATCTTTGGGCCAATAGCATACTACCTTAATTACTAAGAATAACGTTCCTAATAGGTTCCTTTTCTAATTTTTTTCACCAATGTTTAACTATTCTTGGTATTTTGTATTTCCTTATAAATCCTACAACTGGATTGACATTTCTGGAAAAAAAATCTATAGCATATAGCACCAAATCTACAAATCAATCTAAATATGGAGATAACTGACATTAAACCAATCAATATCAAGGTATATGATTGTTTGTTAGTCTTTACTTTATTACAGTTCTGTCTTATAATACCTAGAAATTTTGTACATCTTTGTTAGTGTTTATGGGTACTTCTACACTATTTAAGTGATATCTTTTCAAAAATGGTGTTTCTACATATGTATAAAAATATAGTTGGTGCACCTGGGTGGCTCAGTGGGTTAAAGCCTCTACCTTGGGATCTGGTCATGGTCCCAGGGTCCTAGGATCTAGCCCCACGTTGGGCTTTTTGCTCGGCAGGGAGCCTGCTCCCCCGCACCACCCCCCCGCCTGCCTCTCTGCCTACTTGTGATCTCTCTGTCAAATAAATAAATAAAAATCTTAATAAAAAATAAATAAAAATGTACTTGATTTTTGTCTATAGCACTTACACTATCCTGTTATCTGTTAGAGTATTTCCTTAAAATCCTTTGACTTTATTTCTTGCTTACCACATTGTATAGGGCCCTCAGTGCTACCTGTACTAAAAGTGGTCATTATGGTAATCTCTTACTTGAACCTTGATCCCAGAGAAAAAGCTTTCAGCATTTCATTATTATGTATGTTTACTATAGGTTTTCAGGTTTTTTTATGTGTGAACTTTATCAAATTAGAGAGTTTGCCTTTCCTTATTGTTTTTTTTTTTTTTTTTTTTTTTTTTCCCGAGGACAGAATTTATTGCAAGCACCCTCAGGTGAGGTTCCGCGACTCCGGAGGAAAGAGAGTCGGGAAGTCGCACGCAAAGCAAAGAGTTAGGGGCTTATATGGGGTTCTGCTGGGGAAGTCCGAAGAGGAGGTACTGAGACCTTGTCGAGTCTTCCTAAGAAGGGCTGAATTCAGCTGCGGGCTCCTCATTGGTTTGTCGGTGGGAGGAGAAAGGTTTTGGTCTCCCGTTTGAGTTCCTGTTTCCCGGGTCTGACGTGGCCATCGCAGGAGGGTGATGGCAGGAACCACGGCCATCTTAGGTGTCCGCCATCTTGAATGGTTCTCCCCTCTCTCGCCTGACCCCAACATTCCGACCTTTTTCTTTTTATATAATGGTGTTGGGGGGCGTCAAGTCTATTCTGGCTACTTCCTGCTGACGGTGGGGCGACGTCATAGGGGTAGTCGGAAGTGGATAGGTGAGAGCAAGGGCTGGAGTAGAAGCTGGTTCACGGATACCCGTGTGACTTCCTGTAGACATTCCTGAAAACATCGAAACAAGCAGGGGGCGACAGATATAAGGAGGAGGATTAGGCATAGGGGTCCCACCAGAGGGAGGAGCCATGTTACCCAAGTGTGGGGGTCCAAGCCCCAGAAAGACATGCCCTGGCGCCTTGTCTGGATTCGGTCCCGGAGTTCTTTGACCTTGGAAGTGACTATACCTGATTGATTAACAAAGTAACAACATTGTTCATTTAGGAATAGGCAGGTTCCACCCTTTTCGGCGGTTAAGAGATCAAGGGCCCGCCGATTCTGTAAGGCGACGGCCGCCAAGCTGGTGACTTGGGTCTGTAGGGCCGTGAGAGAATCAGCGATCCGCTCCATGTCATCGTTGAGAGCTTGGGAGAGTTTATAATAGAAATCTATGGAAGTTCCCACCCCCACCGCTCCGGCCGCAACTCCAGTAGTTATCCCAGCGCCTATTAAGAAGGGGAGGAAGGCAGCCCTTTTGGTTCGGTGTTGGGGGAATAGTATGGACTGGAGTTGAGGATCAGAATAGATGTTAGTTGAGGGGGACAGTAAGATAAATGTGCAGTCTAGGGAGTCATTGGTAGTTAAGCAACGATAGGTACCCTGAGGGCATGAGAGGAATATACCTGAGGGAGTACAATAAGGGAGGGAGGAATTAGTCATGTTGAAGGTGAGAGAGTTGGAGGAATTGATGATTGGTATATTTCCCCCAATAGGTCCGATATGGACCGTCTGGTTGGTGATTGTGGCATTAGGGAGTGGCC
>PISX010028297.1:0-21778 GCA_004024625.1 Mellivora capensis
GACGCCTGGGTGGCTCAGTTGGTTGGACGACTGCCTTCGGCTCAGGTCATGATCCCGGAGACCCGGGATCGAGTCCCGCATCAGGCTCCCAGCTCCACAGGGAGTCTGCTTCTCCCTCTGACCTTCTCCTCGCTCATGCTCTCTCACTGCCTCTCTCTCAAATAAATAAATAAAATCTTTAAAAAAAAAAAAAAAAGAAATAGACCCACACAAAGGCACATTGTTACAAAACTTTGTATCATAGGAAATAAGGAGAATATAATTCACACTTCAAGAGTCCAGGATAAAACAGGTCATAGGTGAAAGATCAAGAGTCAAAATAACTTTGTTCTTCTGTAAAGAAATACTAGAAGCTAGTAGATGTGGATAATGCTTTCAAATTTTTGAAGGAAAATTATATCCAAATGAGAATGATATACCCAACCAAATTATCAACCCAGTGTGAAATAGAATAAAGGCCTTGTGGCAGGCATTCAAAGTAAAGAGAAACCCAGGGGCACCTGGGTGTCTCAGTGGGTTAAGCCTCTGCCTTCGGCTCAGGTCATGATCCCAGAGTCCTGGGATCAATCCCCGCATGGTGCTCTATGCTCAGCAGGGAGCCAGTCCTCCTCTCTCTCTGCCTGCTTATCTCCGTCTGTCAAATAAACAAATAAAATCTTTAAAAAAAAAAAAACAGGTAAGAGAGAGAGAGGAAGGAAGACTTACCTCTCACGTACTCTTTCTTAGAGCACTGATTCCAGAGGTTTCTAACAAAGTAAGGGAGTAGACCTTGAAAAGGAAGACTTTATAGGAACAGAAGAGGTAAGAAGGGAGTCTCTAGGGCATTTGTAGAGGCAATCTCAGGAAGGCTTCCACTCCAGTCACAGAGACCAGGCTGAAAGAGCAAAATGAAGATTCTAGGAGAGAAAGCCCAAGATTTTCAATTCCACAGAGACAGTTCCTACCCCATTCATCTTCACTGTCCTATCTAAAAATAAAAAACAAGAAAACCCAAAACCAAACCAAAACAAAAACTCTAGAATTAGTAAGGCTGCTAGAGAACACATAATTTAAACCTAGTTTTACAGGAAAGGAGCTGAGGACAGGTGACTCCCCAGGTCACTAACTTGTCACCATGAAGCCAGCATTGTGATCCATGTTTCTTACCTACTGGTCCTATGGTGTTTACAGTGTGGTGCTGTCCTACCTTAGAGATTAGCCAGTCTATTGGTTCTTGGCCTTTTTTCCCTCACCATATCGATCTTAAAGGAGAAAGCACACTCTCATCATGAGTAGTGGTTTAGTCTAGAGGTGACTTTTGAATCAGAAAACTTGGGACAGATCTTACCCTGGCAGGAAAGGGAGGGAGTTAACATACCATATACCAGAATAGTGAGTAGTTGGTCAGACTTCCTTGTTAGAATCAGCTTTCCCTTAACCTCACAGTGAGAATGACTAACTCAATATAGACTTTATTTTCCCCCTTAAAAAGGTACACTTGCCTACCGTCACTTAAATGCTCAGAACTTGTTTCCAAGTCTCATGGCTCCCACAAGAGACAGTGCTTATTTCAGGATATCTTGCAGATTTCAAAAAGTATTATAAAAGGGATCCATATTTATTTCATGGTCATCTAGTGGAAGCCCAGTGACCCTCTACTCAAATAAACAATAAACTGGTTCCTAAACACAGGGAAAAAAAGTGGTACTGAGGGCTCCTAAATCCTTCCTTGTTCTTGGAGGAGGGGAGCTCTTGTATCAACTCTCTTGAATAAGTTATGGTTTGGGGGGTACTTTTTTGGTTGACAATAAAAATGGGGAGCCAGGAGAAAGCAAAGAATTTTTAGTATACTTATGTTAATTAATTGTTCTGCTTTTATGAAATAGAGATATAAGGGGAAGAGAGCTAAATGTCACCAAATAAAACTCAAAACTTATTTTTGTTTAAGTTATATTTTTTCTTGCTTTTGTTTACATTTGTTTCTATTATATAGCATATTTTTCAATGTATTTAAAGAATTAAAAGAACATAATTTGATCTTTCATTTAAAACAAAAGTCCAAATGACAAATACATCTATTTTTGACACAAATTAGATAATGTGAGAGCAGGACTTGACACGGATGAGAACAAGTTGTTGTCTTACAGTACAACAACCTGGAACCCATGCGGCCTTATAAAATTGTATTACAAGTGCTGTGAACAGGGAAAGATTCAATAATCTGTACCTAATGAGAATTAAAAGATCTTATTGATTCACTGTATAGGTTTGTGTGTGAGCATGCTTTCTGTTCAATGGCATTACAATGCTTTAGTAAGCTTTTTAAGGTTTTATAGTATATTTTGAACTTGCTGAAGAAACTTGCCTTTGGAATTGCACATGATAGTAGCAAATATCTGAAGTTCTATTTATGTTATAGTATGCAGAAAGCCAAAGTAAAAGGATTTTACTATTTCCAAAGGACCCAAGAAATCAAGAGTATGGATTTTTTTTCTCATTCTATTTTACCTAGCATCATATACTATTAATCAGCTATTTACCTGTAATCAGGAGGTAGTCGTCTCCTGATATCTCATCCCTTAATATTTTATGATATTCTTTGAGTGCAGTCTGCAAAAGAAATGTCGTATTTTGACAGATTTGGGGGTTTGGGCTTCATTTGATGTTTTGATAAGATTTTATTTGTTTAAGAAAGTTTTATGTTAAGTTCATACTTGATATTATTTAAAGATGGTTGATACTGAATGCTGCCCAGGAGAAAATACCACAATAAAGTATTTGCATGTTACCATAATTGTGTCTCTTGTTCCCTTTAGTAACTGCTGGAATCAGATTAAGGCAAATGATTTACAATGGTGGTTTCAGTCTTCATAAAGATAGGGCTTAAGTGAATCCATAGCATGATTAGAATAAAACTAGTATTTGGCTCAATATGTACTTTTCAAGGAGGGCATGTATTGCATGGAGCACTGAGTGTGGTGCATAAACAATGAATCTTGGAACACTGAAAAGGTTATTTTATGAGACTGACTCACTGCCTACTGCGCTAAGGAGGCACCTATTGAAAAAGTTATTTTAAAAATGTACTTTTCGTAAGAAAGCTACAAAAGATATTTTTTGAGTAATTGATTAGAAGTCACAAAAGTGAATGGAAATTTAGACTAATGGATCTAGGTTTGGAACCACTTAGGTATTTAAATGCAATGGGAGTAGCTACAAACCTGGTGACATACACAAAGAAGTAGTAGCTGACTCTGCTGGTGCTCCTAGGGTGGTCCTTTTTTGTTATCCCAAAGTTGTCTCCCAGGCACTGGATCATATCCTGTGATGCCTGTGTGTTACACAAGAGACTACCACTCTTGCTGAACATTAGAAACATTAAGTGGTAAAGTACATAGGGGCTTTTTGCCTTCAATTTTGTACTCCAAAGGTTAATTGTATCATTTTCCAAGAAAATACTGTTTTGAAAAAACTCAGATTCTTTTCCCTATGCCTATTACATTTCAATATCCTGTCTCAGAAGGAACTTCAATAAATAGAGATGGAATCATTTTAAGAGTGGTGGTATCGAAACACTGAACTGTCTAAATCAAACTTTTGTCTTCAGTGCTTGAATTCTCATATACCGTTACTGTCAATACTGCTAGTTCCTAAGTGTCGTAGCCAGGAAAAAAGATTTCTTGAGTTCTAGAATTATTTCTTTTTTATTAGAACTAATTTCTCGGGACGCCTGGGTGGCTCAGTTGGTTAAGCGGCTGCCTTCAGCTCCGGTCATGATCCCAGTGTCCTGGGATCGAGTCCCACATCGGGCTCCTTGCTCGGCAGGAAGCCTGCTTCTCTCTCTCTCTCTCTCTCTGCCTGCCACTCTGTCTGCCTGTGCTCGCTCTCTCTCTCTCTGACAAATAAATAAATAAAATCTTTAAAAAAAAAAAAAAAGAACTAATTTCTCAATATAACTGAGACACTGGATTCCTTATCCATCATTCCTAAATGGAAGTGGTTATTTTTCCCCTAGCTACTTATTTGCTTGGTTTCTTACAACTTTGCAGGAAGGACATGTTTATAGTAGTCCTTCTGAACTTAAAGATACCAAAAAAATCTGCTCAAGAGAAAGCTAAAGTGACTATTTTAATGTCAGATCAAGTCAATCTCAAAGAATATTACTAGGGATAAAGAGGATTTCTTTATAATGATAAAAGTGTTAGTGCAGAGGACATCTGAATACTAAGTGTTTATGAATACTAAGTGATTATGCACCTAATTACAACTTTAAACTGTATGAGACAAACTGCTAGAACCACCAGGGAAAATCCTGTAGGTAAATAAATCCACAATTATAGTTGGAGATCTCAGCATTCCTCTCTCAGTAATTGATGGAACAGGTAGACAGTAAATCAGAAAGGGTATATAAGACTTGAATAACACTGTCAACCAACTTGACCTATTCAGTGCTTATGGAACACATCACCCAACAACAGCAGAATACACATTTGTTTTCAAGAGCGCGTAGAACATTTACCTAGATAGACCTTATTGTATGCTATAAAACAAGTCTTAATACTTTTTGGAGGATTCACATTATACAAATTATGTTCTCTATCCACAAGGGAATTAAGTTAGGAATTTAATAATACCTTCCCAAAAAATTCCCCATTATATATAATCTGACATATTTCTAAATAATCCATTAGGTTAAAGAAAAAGGCAAAAGGAAATTAGAAAGTATTTTGAACATAACACAGTGTAATATTTATGGGATGCTCTTGTGGGTTAGGCCTCTGCCTTCGGCTCAGGTCATGATCTCAGGGTCCTGGACTGGAGCCCTGCATCAGGCTCTCTGCTCAGCAGGGAGCCTGCTTCCCCCCCTCTCTCTGCCTGCCTCTCTGCCTACTTGTGATCTTTCTCTCTCTGTCAAATAAATAAAATCTTAAAAAAAAAAAAAAAAAAGGCAAATTTACAGCACCAAATTCCTGTATTAGAAAAGAAGAAATGCCTCAAATTTCTAAACCTCTGCCTTAAACACTAGAAAAGGAGGAGTAATGAAACCCAAAGTGAGCAGAAGAAAGAAAATAAAAAAGGGCAGAGATGAAATCACTGAAATGGAAAATAGGAAAATAGTAGAGGAAATTAGTAGAGCCAAAAGCAGCCCTTTGAGAAGGTCTATAAAATTGAAAAATTGCTGTCCAAACTGATAGGTAAAAATCAAAACAAACAAACAAAAACCCCAGTATCTGAAATTAAAGAAGTGACAACACTACTAATTATACAGGTGCTAAAATAATGGAATACTGTGAAAAACCTTATGCCAATAAATTGGACAACTTAGATAAAATGGACAGTTACTTAAAACATACAAACTACCAAAACTCTTTGAAGAAGAAATAAACTGAATGGCTTGCATGTACTAAAGAAGTCAAATATTTAGTTTAAAAACTTTCAACAAAGAAAACTCCATAACTGAATGGCTTCTCTCTTAATTCTACCAGATTTTGAAGGAGAAACAATACAATTTCTACATAAAATCTTAAAAATTGAAGAGGAGGGAGTACTTTCAAACCTAATTTATAAGACCGGCATTCTTCTGATAACACTACAAATAGAGACTCCTACAAACACAGGCACAAACAATTTTATGCAATTAAAAGAATTTTAGCAAATCAGATCCAACAATATGTGAAAAGAATGTTATGACCAGGTGGTGTTTATCCCAGTAGTTAAGATATGTTTCAATTCAGACCCAACCAATATAATTCACCATTTCAATATTCTTTAAAAAAGAACACCTATATGATAACTACAGCATTTTAGGAAATTATATGAGGAAGTCCACTGTCTGTTTTTGATAAAAATGCTCAGCAAACTAGGAAAAGAAAAGAACTTTATCAACTTGATAAAGGACATATGGTAAAAAAAAAAAAAAAAAATGGAAGATTATATAATACCTAATGGCGAAAGAGTGAATGTTTCTATAACATAAGAATCAAAACATAGATGTCCATTCCTACCACTTCTGTTCAACATTGTAGTGGAGAGTCCAGCCACACAATAAGACAAGAAAAATCAAAGGCATCCAGATTGGAAAGGAAAGAGTAAAAGCTATTTATTGATGACTTGGTCCTCTATATAGAAATCCTGTAGAATCTACAAAAAAAAAAAAAAAAAACTTACAGAAACTAGTAACCTGAAAACTAAGTTCAGCAAAGTTGTAGAATACGAGATTGACCAATGGGTACAAATCAATTGTATTTCTGTATTTTGACAACAAAGTATCAAAAACTGAAAATTTAAAATACCTTTTATAACAGCATTAAAAATGTGAAATACTTAAGAATAAACTGACAAAAGATGTGCAAGTCTGGAACATACAAAACATTGTGAGGGAAATTAAAGAAATGAACAAATCAAAAGGTAGACCATAGTCGTGGAATAGAAGATTAAATCTTTTTAGGATATCTGTTCTCTCATTGAACACTACATCAAAAACTAATGATATACTATGTATTGGCTATCTGAATTAAAAAAAAAGAGAGATGTCCGTTCGCCCCAACCTGATTTATAGATTCAAACTAATCACAATCAAAATTCTAACAGACTGTTTAAGAAATTGACAAGCCACTTTAAAGGTCTTGTGAAAATGTAAAAAACCTAGAATAGCTAAAATACTTTGAAAAAGAGTAATAAAGTTGGAGGTCTAGCGCAATCTAATTTCAGGGTTTGGTGTAAAGCTCCAAGTAATTAAGGCAATGTGCTATTGATGTAAGGATAGATCCATAGAATAGAACAGATCCATACATTTATGGCCAATTGATTTCTTTGAACTTTTTATTTTCAGAGAATTGTAGATTCACATGCAGCTTTAAGTGATAATACAGAGAGCACTTTGTACACTTTATCCAAGTTTCCTTCAATGGTAACATCTTCCAAAATTGTAGTACAATATCACAACCAGGATTCTGACATTGATAAGAATCAAGATAATATTTCTATTAAAGTCACACCCACTTCCCCCTTGTCCTTACTACCTTCTTTAAAGTCACACCCACTTCTCTCTTATCCCTACTACCTTCTTTAAAGTCACACCTATTTCCCTCTTGCCCTTACTACCTTCTTAATTCCTGGCAACCAAAAATTTGCCATTTCTGTAATAAAATTTTGAAACTTTCATAAATTGATTCATATAGTATATAATCTTTTTAGATTGGCTTTTTCTACTAGCTATAATTCTCTGGAGGTGCACTCAGGTTGCTGCACATTTCAGTATTTTGTTTCTTTTTATTGTTGAATAGTGTTTAAGTCCATGATCCTTTTTGAGTTGATTTTTATATAAGATGAGAGACTCATGCCAGGTTTTGGTCTTTGCTTAAAAATAACCAACAGTTTTAGCGCTGTGTTGGAAAGCTATCTTTCCTCCATTGAATTTCTCTTGCATTTTTGCCAAATATCAGTTGGTCATATTTGTGTGGCTTTGTTTCTTTCTTCTATTCCATTGATCTTTGTGTCTTTTCTTCCACCACTACCGCACAGTCTTGATTAACATAGCTATATAATAAGTCTTAAAATTGAATATGCTGATTCTTCTCACTTTATTCTTATCCAGAGTTGTTTTAGCTATTCTCTATTCTTTCCATATAAATTTTAGAATAATGTCTATATCTACAACGAAATCTTAACAAGATTTCGTTAAGAATTGCATTAGGGGCACCTGGGTGGCTCGGTGGGTTAAAGCCTCTGCCTTCGGCTCGGGTCATGATCCCAGAGTCCTGGGATTGAGCCCCACATCGGGCTCTCTGCTCAGCAGGGAGCCTGCTTCCTCCTCTCTCTCTCTCTCTCTTTCTCTGCCTGCCTCTCTGTCTACTTGTGATCTCTGTCAAATAAATAAGTAAAATCTTTAAAAAAAGAATTGCATTAAAAATGTATATCAATTTAGGGAGAATTGACATCTTTACTATGTTGAGTCTTCCAATCCAAGAACATGATCTGTCTCTCCATTTATTTAAATCTTTGATTTCTTTACTCAGCATTGTGTCATTTTCAGCATAAAATCCTGTACATGTTTTATTAGTTTTATACTTATAAATATTTCTTTTTAAAAATACTTATAAATGGTGTATTCTGAATTTTATTGTCTCTGTTTATTACTAGGCTATTTTGAATTTTGTTGTCTCTCTGTTTATAACTAGTATATAGAAATGCAATTCTTTTGTCTATGTTTATATTAAGAGTTTTTTTGTAGATTCCTTGGGATGTTCTATGTAAACCAACATATCATCTGCAAATAGGAGTGGTTTTATTTATTTCCTTTTGATTTGTAAGTCTCTTTTTTCTTGGTTTGTTTTTGTTTTTTGTTTTTGTTTTTTTTTTGCTCTATTACCATACCTCGAGCTTACAGCACTGTGTTGAGAAAGAGTGGTGAGAGAAGACATTCTTACCTGGATTCTAATCCTAGAGGACAAAAGCATTTATACTTTCACCATTATGTATAATGTTAGCATTAACTTTTATGTAGTCACTCTTTATCAAGTTGAGAAGGATACTCTCTATTCCTGTTTTTTCTCAGAGTATTTATTGTGGAATAGTCGTCAGATTTTTGCCAAAAGCATTTTCTGCATTGATCAGTATGATATTATGATTTCTCCTTAGCTTGTAAATATGGTAGATTATATTATTGATTTTTGAAAACTGAACCAGTCGTGCACCCCTGAGTTCTATTTGCTAATATTTTGTTAAGGATTTTTCCATCTATATTCATGAAACATGTTGGCCTATAGTTTTCTTGTTATGTATGTACTATATTAGTCTTACTTTGGTATCAGAGTAACAGTGACATAGAATATTGTGATTTCATTCTCTTCTATTTTTTTTTTTTTGAACGATTGAATAAGATTTGTATAAGAGTGGTGTTAATTTTTCTTTAAATGTTTGGTGAACTTCAGTGAAGTTCTCTGGGCCTGAAGATTTCTTTTTAGAAGTTTTTAAATTACAAATTCAATTTCCTCAGTAGTTAAAAGGTTATCGAAATATTCTATTTCATGTGAAATAAGTTGTGGCAGTTTGTTTTTTGAGAAAGGGGTCCATGTTGTCTAAGTTGTCAGATTTATTTCAGTTATCCTTTTGATGTATACAGGTCTGCGCTGATACCCCTTTTATCATTCCTGAAACTGTTAATTTGTGTCTTTTTTTTTTTTTCTTTCACATTTTGCTAGAGACTTGTCAGGTTTATTGATCCAGCTCCCTTTCTTATTCTTCTTCTCTATTTTTTTTTCTGTCTTCAAGTTCATTAATTCTTGTGCTTTATTATTTTCTTCCTCCTACTTGCTTTGTGTTTATTTAGCTTTCTCCCCCTACGTTCTTGAGATTCGAGCTTAGGTATTATTAATTTGAGACTTTTCTTCATTTCTCTTGTAAGCATTTAGTGCTGTAAATTTTCCTGTCAGCACAGCTTTACTGTGTTACACAAATTTTGATATGTTTCACTTTGATTCACTTCAGTGTGTTTTGTTTTCCTTGAGACTTCTTCTTTGCCCAGTGGATTACTTGAAGGTGATGTTTTTTCCCAAGTGTTTGGAAATTTTCCTGTTATCATTCTTTTACTGATTTCTTATTTGAATCCATTATGGACAGAGACATAACTTTGTATAAGTTCAGTTCTTTTAAGTTAAAATTTGGTTTATGACCGAGGGTATATCTGTCTTGGTCTATGTGCTGTAGGCACTTGGGGAAAAAAAGGTATAGTCTACCTTTGTTGGGTGGAGTGTTTTTAAAATATCGTTTAGATTCTGTTGATTGATGGTATCGTGGAGTTTTTCCCTATTCTTGCTTACTTTGTGTATGGTATCAAATAATTTTTGAGAGAGAGAGAGATGTTGAAATCTTTTTTTTTTTTTATTTCATAGCCACTATTTTATTTGCAGTGTCAACAAGGGGGTCAATTATGACACATATGAAAATGGAACTTCTTCCATAGGAAGCTTCCTTGACACCATGTTCCATCACTGATGGAGTCTGAGATGAGCTTCCCCACCAGGCTTCTGTCAATCACCACTTTTTCCAGCTGTGGCCCAGAGAGGCTTAGGGACACCAGCACACCTGAACCAAAGAGGAGCTGACACACATATTTGTTCTTCCATTTGCTCAGCACACAGTGACTGTTTTGCATCAATTCCTCCAACTCCTTGAGTGAGTCTCGAAGTTTCTCTGGGCGTCTATTTTTGAGTGTCCACAAATCTACCATCATAGATTTGTCTGTTTTCTCCATTCAGGTCTATCAGTTTTTGCTTCATGTATTTTTAGCTCTGTTATTTGGTGCATACACATTTAGGATATGTCTTGTTAGTAAGTCGAAACTTTTTATATTATGCCTCTTTGTTCTGAAGTCTGTTTTATCTGCTATTAATTATAGCTACTCTAGCTTTTCTTTGATAATGTTTGACATATTTCTATCCTTTTACTTTGTGTGTCTATATCATTTTATTTGAGATGGGAGTTTTGTAGACAGTGTGGATGGATGGATCATATTTTTCAATCCACTCTGCCAATTTCTTTTAATCGGTATCTTTTTTTTATGTTAATTATTTATATGTTAGGGCTAATCTTGCCATTTTATTATTTGTTTTCTTTTGACTCTCTCTGGTTTTCATTCTTGGTTTTTTTTTTTTTCCCCTGCCTTCTATGGGTTACTTGAATATCTTTTAGAATTATCTCTAGTGCTTTGATTTAGCTACAGTGTCACTTGAACACTTGTAGAATTGCATTTTGATTTATCTGTAGTATCTTTGGCTTTGTCCATAGTGTTTTTAAATTTTTCTGTGGTGTTTTATGTAGTAATTTTTGGTGGCTCCTCTAAGTATTATGTATACAAAATTAATCACAGTCTACTGGTATTGTCATCTTACCAATTCAAGTGAAGGGTAGAAACCATGCCTCCCTTTATGTCCCTTTACCCTCTCCCCTTTTTAATACTGTTGTCCTAATTATGTTTTCTACATACATTTAGAACCATATGAGGCAGTGGTTATAGTTTTTGCTTCCACCATCAAACATAATTTAGGAACTTAAGAGAAGGAAAGCCTATTGTACTCAGGTTTTTGATTACTTTGTTCTTTCTTCTCAATGTTCCAGCATTTCTTCTTTTTTCAATTCCTTCCCATTTAGAGAACTTCCTTTAGTCATTCTTTTAGGGTCTGTCTGCTGGTAACATATTCTTTTACTTTTTCCTTATCTGAGTGTGTCCTGATTTCTCTTTCATTCTTGAAGAATAATTTTACCGGATAGAGGATTCCAGGTTGACATTTCCTTCAGCACTTAAAAAATGCTGTGTCACTTAACTTCTGGCTTCCGTGCTTTCTAATAAGAAATCTGCTTCCATTCTAATTGTTTCACTCACATAAGTAATGTATTATTTTTCTCTTCAAGATTTTTTTTCATTTGTTTTCAAAGGTTAAATTGTCATATAACTTGATATGGATTTCTTTGGTTTTACCCTGTTTGGGGTTTACTCAGCATCTTGAGTGTGTCAGTTTATGTCCCTTGCCAAACTTGGGAAATTCTCAGCTATTACTTTTTATGCCCCTCCTTCTTTATACTCTCCTTCCAGGACTCCAAGTGACATAAATATTGTGTCTTCTGTTACTGTCCCCCAGATTCCTCAGTCTCTTTTCTTTAAGCCTGTTTCCTTTCCATTGCTCAGATTGGGTGATTTCTGTTGTTTTGTTCTTCCGTTCACTGATATTTTTCTTCATTGCTTTGCATTCTGCTATTGAGCCCATCCACTGATATTTTAATTCCACTTATTATATTTTTAGTTCTAAAATTTCTGTTTTGTTGTTCTTTGGATTTATAGTTTCTTTGGGGCTTTCATATTTTTTCATTTGTTTCCAGCATCTCATTATAGTTTATAGAAACATTTTTATAACAGCTGCTTTAAAATCTTTTTGGATTATTTTAATACTGCTCTCATTATGGTGTTGCATATTCATTGTTTCATTTTTTATTCAATTTGAGATCTTCCTGCTTCTTGACTTGATGAGTTCTTTTCAGCTCAAACTTGGGCATTGCTATGTTATATTATGCATCTCTGACTTTTCTTAAACATTCTCTTTTATCTGATTTTCTCTGGTATGACCACAGAAGGAAAAGTGGGGATACTACTTTGTGACTGCCAGGAGGAGACAGAAGTTCTCTTTCCCCACTCAGGTTCCACAAATACTCAGAGTGGCATGACTTCTTGTTACTGCTGGGTGGAGGTAGGAGTTACAGCTCCCTGTTGAGGTATCCCATCGTGGGAGTGGTCTTGTTACCACTGAGTGATTTGAAGGCCCTGACTTTCATTAGATGTCCTCTGACAATACTTCACTGTAGATGGAAGGAGTCCCTCATTACTACTGAGTGGCAGCAGAAGTCAGAGCTTCCTAAGTGGTCTCCATTGACACTATTAGTAGAGATCTCTTTACTGGCCTGTGGAGATGAAAGTTCTGGCCACCCACTTAGACTTCTCACAGTCTGGGGAATTGAGGTGCCTTATCACAGCTTTACAAGGGTGGAATGTCTAGGTTTCCCATCTACCATCTGCCGACATGGGTGGGGTGGTGCCTATTTTTTCTGTGATGTTTGACTTCAGAAAGGGCAGTTATTATCTACTAGCTACCTGTTCCTAAGCTGTCCCTGTTTTGGTCCTTTGGGTAAGGAAATCGGGCTTTTGTTAGGGCATTTTTTGGCGTACCTGTTGACATTGCCAGGTTGCCTGCTTCTTGAGCTGCAAGTCTGGGCTATAGGAAGCAAGAATTCCAGGGAACTCACTACTGTGTCCTTCTCTGGGTTTCAGGATCCTTAGCTGGTCTGTCTTATTTCTACTTTTCAGTTTTTTATGTTTGTTTTTATAATGTCTGGTATTTTTTAGTTGAACTTACTGGGAGAAATAGAAAAAAATACACTTACTTCATCTTCCCAGAAGCAGAAGTCTAAATGATTTTTTTTTTTTTTTTTTGCTGCTGCTCAGCTGATTTTTTGACAAAGGTGAAATAAGTTGCAAAATATGATATATGCCACTGTATTTATACACCATATAAAATACCATATATCTGTCTTTTAAAAGAGAAAAACCTGGGACTTACATGTAACTATTTTACATAAGTGATTGTAAATGCATATTTGGTTATTAGAGAGCAAGCTTAGAAGAAAACACACCAAACTAGATCTGTTGTTGTTGTCCTGGGATCCTAACATTATGATCCTAGAATCCCATGATGCTAAGTTTGTTTGAAAAAGAAAATTTTAAAAAGCTGTATTCAAGGGACACCTGGCTGGCTCAGTCAGTAGAGCATGCGAGATCAACCCTCTTGATGTCAGGATTGTGAGTTCACCCCCCCATGTTGGGGGGAAGGAAGGAAGGAAGGAAGGAAATTAGGAAGAAAGGAAGGTAGGAAGAAAGGAAGAAGAGAAAGAGAGAGACAGAAAGAAAGGAAGGAGGAAGGAAGAAAGAAGAAGGAAGAGAAAATCTGTATCTGATTGTATTGTTTTGCTTTTTAAGACTTGAAGTGCTACCCACCGAATTGTTGACATTGATTTGCTATGGAAATTAATGGTGGAGTGCATGAATTTTTTTACTTAATGTACCTAGCAGTGATAGAAATTTTTCTAAAAAAGCATATAATAGTTTTTATAAGCTTCTTAATAAATAAAAATAATTAAGGACCTTGAGGGTATTAAACTAAGTGAAATAGGTCAGAGAAAGATAAACATTGTGTGATTTCACTTATATGTGAAATCTAAAAAATGAACAAAAAAGCCAAGCTAGTAGATACAGAGAAGAGATTTGTGGTTGTTAGAGGCAGTTGATAAGGGTAATCAAAATGTGCAAACTTCCAGTTATAAAATAAATCATGGAGATGTAATGTACTGCATGTTGACTATAATTAATAGTACCGTACTGTATATTTGAAAGTTCCTAGGAGAAAAGATCTTTTAAGTCCTCATCACAAGAAAAAAAAATTGGGGGTAACTATGTAACATGGTGATAGATGTTAACTATACTTACAGTGATTATTTTGCAGTATATACAAATATCAAACTATTATGTTATACACCTGAAAGGAATATAATGATATATGTCAATTATACCTCAATTAAAAAAAAAAAACTACCAGGAAAGAAGTTGTTACAAGAAAAGTGCAATATCCTAACCAATGAAATTCATCAGCCAACAACCAAAATAAAAAAAATGTATACATACCATATTAGTATGTAGATTCATGGTATCCTGATTCTTTCCCCTCAACACACAGGAGTAAATGAAGAAGAGGAGAAGAAAAAAGCAAAAAGCAAAGAGAAAATCAAGTTGAAAAAAAAAAGGAAAAGGTATTTTTAACATCCTTGTTTTTTAAAAGCAGGACTGTGAATCCAGGATGGGTTATAAAATTTTATTTTTTGTGTGTTGTCCAGTTAATTTGACACTAATTTTTTTTTAATGGGAATTAGATATTCAGTTGTTTCAGTACAATAACAAAGTCAGGAATCAAAAAATGTTGATACTTAGCCACCTTAAATTTTTTTTTTTTGGAGCAAATTAAGGTATAAATAAATAATAGCCACCCTCCCTTCTTTTATGTGTTCTAGAATTTTGATTTTTAAAACATCAGCCAGGCTTTTAATTGGATGATTTCTAAGTTCTTTACATATATATTTTGTCCACATATATATGAAGTTGGAGCTTAAATATTTGTATTCTCAAAATATCCTTGTCATGGCTACAAAATTAAGTTACTAATGGGATTTATATACTCACTAATGATGCTGAAAATTCCTTCAGGTCTTTCAACAACCCTCATCAGCCACCTGTGAATTTTTAGTATCAACTCAGACAGGGTCTGAAATTAAATGAACTTTTCTAGGCATACTTAGCAGAGATTTTGCCACCTAATAGAATTGTTGTATACAAGTCTAACACCGTATCTTAGAAATGAGAATCCAGGACCAAAAAGCCAAAGAAAAATGTACAGGCAAAGAAGCTCTAGTCAGAATCCATAGGTCAAGCAGGGTCTTTAAAATAGGAAAACAGGGGCACCTGGGTGGCTCAGTGGGTTAAGCCTCTGCCTTCAGCTCGGGTCATGATCTCAGGGTGCTGGGATCGAGCACCGCATCAGGCTCTCTGCTCAGTAGGGAGCCTGCTTCTACCTCTCTCTCTGCCTGCCTCTCTGCCTACTTGTGATTTCTCTTTCTCTGTCAAATAAATAAAATCTTTAAAAAAAAAAATAGGAAAACAGACAAGAGTTGGCAATAATGGAGTTGAAGAGGGAACAAGAGAATCCATGAGAAAATAAGCCCAGGAAACAGCCAGAAGTCCAAGTAAGACAGACAAGATGGAGAAGAGAGTACAGCATCACAGAAACAAGGGAAAACTCAGATTTCCTACACAGGATTCATGAGTCACTCTACAGACCCAGCCTTACAGCCTCAGGCACTAATTTTTTTTCCCTTCTGTATGTCTCTGTTGGGTTTTCTTAGCTTGGGCTTTAACTTTTAATCATTAGATCACTCAACTATTTCTTGAGATGTCTTTTTTAATTTTAAATTGACTCGGTTTCTGTCTTTTCACACAGAGTTTGGGTGTGGGCAGATTATTATATACCTGTTTATATAAGATCTTAAGAGGTGGCTTCTCTGTTTTTTGTTACTTTTCTTTTTTTCTCATAGTAGAGGAAGGAATTTTAGTTTTCCCCCCTAATTTTTTTATTAGAGTAATATTAGAAAAAAAGAATAATGCTTAGTTGTCCTCATTCATTTATACTCATTCAAACACATCTTTTTTGTAACCAGTGAAAATTACTCTGAATTGCAAGTCCTCAGCTGTGTCACTCTGCATCTAGAAGATTCAAGTATTCTAACTTGAGAAATCAAAAGAATTAACAAAAGTGCTTTTGTTTTGCTAATTTTCAGCTTTCACCCATTAATACTGAGGTACAATTATAGCCCTTTTTATATAACTTTCTGTAGCTCTTCTTCTGTAGCTTTCTTTCTGTAGCTCTTTTAAGAGACCCTGCTAACAAGTTATTGCATACACTCATGAATTGTATGTATAATAAAGGCTTGGTAAATGACGCTTTGCTTACCTTGTAAGATTTTGAAGGGTATGACAGGATGAAAAACTGAAAATCACGGAAAAATCATTATATCCTTACTGAGTTTAAAACTTATTACTAGAGTTGAACAGAATTACTCATCAGTTTCTGTGGCCAAGGAGCAAAAATTCCGAAGTCAGTACTTGAAGAGAATACAAATATATAAAGCACATTTTGAATTTCTTTGTTTATACCTCACCTTGCTCCAAGAATGATGTAAGGCAGTTAAAATCCCATTTAAGATTTAACTATCTGCCATAAATGCAATTATCAGTCAGTATGTATTATTGCCCATAGGTCTTATTCATCCAGTTCCACTGAAGAGGACACTTCAAAACAAAAGAAACAAAAATATCAGAAGAAAGAAAAGAAAAAAGAAAAAAAGAATAAGTCAAAAAGGGGGAAACACCACAAGAAGGAAAAAAAGAAGAGAAAAAAGGAAAAGCATTCTTCCACCCCTAATCCTTCTGAGATCTCCAAAAAGTAACTGGATCTTCGGCCTAAGCCATTAAATTTTAAAATTCGTTTTGAAAATTATCTGACCTTCCTTGGAATTTGCTATATAATTATGCCTTGCAATAAATCACAGCCTTTTCCATATAGACATTTTTTTCATATACGGGACCATTGTCATCTGGCAATACATTTTTAATGTGCTGACTCTAAAGTATTGAATCAGTCTTACTACTTGGTAGACATGACCCAAGTATGGATATTTGTACATACAAAACACATCATTTTTGGTATTCATGACTCTTCATCCGACTAGTGTTACTGCTTCCTAAGTTGATTGTAAATGGCTTTACTACAGTCAACACAGATAATCTACCTAGCACTTAATGAGTATTTGTTGAATCAAGTATCCACCTTCCAGTGATAAAGTGAGGTAGGGGATAATGCTTTGCTCTGGACTCTGAAAGATTTAATAACTTTATATCCTATGATAATATATAAAGATGGTGAAATTTTTCACTGTTGTTTTTGGATCTCATCTTTTTTGGATGTCATAGGAGATGAAGCTGCTTACTTGGTTTTAATTAGAACATTTGAAATGAATGGGTTGGCAGAAAGATGAAATGAAAATATAAGGGATATTTACTATTACACAAAACAGAGTGTCTAGTATCTGCCTCCTCTGAACTGTAACAATTACAATTTCCTTCCTTGTTTAAAAAGACAAGTATAGTTCTGCCTCATAGAGATGATGCTGTGTTGGGTAGAATTTTTAGGACAGACTCCTGGGTTGTTTTACAACTGTGCCATATTGGCATCTCTTCAAGTGATACCTCAAACACAGAACTTTTTAATTAGGAGGATGACAGCTAAATCATCATTAGAACTGATTTTTATTATATTCTGTATGTAAATTTTATGATGCTTGTTTCTATGAGTAATGTGGAAATTTTTTATAAATGTGAACATATATATTTATTTGTCTAAAATAATTTGTAGTTTTGAAGCCGGTTTCACACTGAATTTATGGTTTCAATAATGACCAGTTTGGGGGTGTTTCTCTCTTTTACTTCAGTCATAGACCTTAAGTGCAGTGACAAAAATTTAGGATTAAGAATTTTATTCTGTACTTTTTAAACTTAAGAGCCAGGGAGTTGCATCATGAAAGCCTTTATATAACAATGGAAATTTTATATGGGTAAGCATTTTCAAACATATATTAGTAGATAGAAGTGTTTCTTACATTTTTAATTTCACAGTGATCAGTGTCACTTTCTTTGCTTAGTATTTAGATAGCCCTGACGTCCACTAAGTCAAACACTTACTGGTGTAGCCGCATCAGATGTCACCCAGTTATCATGGCTCCGCACCAAAGACTGCAGGTACCTCACTGTGGTGCAGTTAGAAATTTTCAAATTGCTCACCTACAGGCATGGCTACAGGTGAAATCAGGTAAGTACACATATCCTCCCAAGCTGGAAAGGTGTACTGATTCTTCATGTAGCTCCCCTCAGTCATGACCTCAGTCAGACTAGGGGAGCTTTCTGACTCCTCAGACCTGTGCTTACAATATTCCCATTTTAGGGAAGCCACATCGCCATCCCTATTCAAGCGGTACAGCTGAGGAAGCTTTCACACTTCTAGCTTTTCCATAATCTGATTTAGTCAGATGGCCTCCTCAAAAAGAAGTCCTTCCCCCACCTTCTTCTTTTTTTGGTAGTTCTGTCAGTTGTTGAAGAGAAAACAGAGTTACTGGTTTTTAAGGGTTTGTTTGATCTTTGCTGTATTTTACGTATTTTTTAAACTGCATTTTACAAAAATACGGTTCTTTATCATGATGAAAAATATAGAGAAAAAACTTTTAAAAATGTTTGGAAAATGCTGCATGCACAAGGATGACCTCATCCTATTGAATGTGTAACAGGGTTAAAAATGCTAATAATTGTAATGAAACAAAGTTAATTCAGGTATTCGTGAGTTTTATTTGTTTATTGTAGAGATTAATAATTGGCTCGTTAGATTTGTTTCCTGAATGGGGACACAATTAATAATTGTCCTGAAGAGTTATATACAGTTCAGCACTTGTTAACTAATACAGTGTGCAAATTAAAAAACTTTAATGCTCAATAATTTTTTCCACTAGTTAATATTCTTGGAATTATTCTTAAGTAAATTCCCCATAGTATGAGAACAGTTTATGAAATCTCTCATCTGAATAAAATTCATTTCTTTTCACTAATTTTCATCTAAAATGATCTTGTTATTAGGATTGGATATATAGATCTCATTCATAAATTTTGAAAGATTAGTGAAATTTTCCCTGAGGCGCTATGTAGCAGAAGGAAAACTGAATTTAACAGTAAAAATCCAAAAAGTCCTGGCCTTTCTAACCACCTGTGTGACTTTTAACTAAATCATTTAGCTTCTCTGGGCCTTGGTGTCTTTCATCTATAACATATTGTACCCAGTTATCTCTGAGACCTCTTCCCCTCCTTAATATATATGCTTATCAATATTTTAGTAAAACTCAAGTAATATTACTCATTTTAGAAATTATTATAGGTAATAAGGTAGCATTCTGTAATGGTAAAGTTTGACTTAATACAACTGTTAAACACATTCAACTTCCTTAAGCAGGTAATTGATATTCAGTTTACATTCTTACCAATAAATGTGTGTCATTTTCACTAGATGCATATAGAATTTATATTTAGCTTTGTATCTGTAACCTGATTACCTGAATACCTAAGGCTATTGCTTTTAGCTGATGGATCTACTCCCTCTACAGTTCCCTTTCTCTTTTCTCCATTATTATCTGTTGGCTAAAATATCTCTGAGGTATCCTTAGTTGTTCACCCTTCATACATATCCGTTTATATCTTTGCTTCTCTGAGGCCAAAACATCAATAAATAAGGAGTAAAACAATTTATGTGTCTGTATTTACAATTGACTCTGTCTAAAATTATGTAACCCCAGGTCACCTTCAGTTAAACTAGGTTGCAGTTATGAATAATGTTGATAGAAATGCCATCAGTTCCTTTATTCAGCAAACACCAATTGAGCGCCTGACATGGCAAACACTGCTACTGGGTATATGGAGATTCTTAAGACCCATTTGCTTCCCTGAAGAGGTTTCTAGTTTAGTTGGTAGGAGAAGCAGCAGAACACAACACTGTGATAAGTGCAGTAATTGACCTGAGCATGCATTTATAGAAACACAGAAGGTTACTTAGCTTGCCTGGGGCAGTTAGAAGAGGCAACCTAAAGAGAGTATTGTTTGTCTTGGGTTTTGATGGAGGATGAAAGTGGAAGTGCTGGCAGTTACTGATGAGTGGGTACTGTGAACAGAGACCACAACAGAAAAATCTGAGTTATGTGTGTGTCAAGAATTGCAAGCAATATGTGAGGCATGAAGTGCGAAGAATTAAGACTACTTTTGTGGGTTCTCAGGAACACGAGAACATGGTCTTAAGTTCCATGTTTGGAAGCTTGGACTTGAATCTCATGAGACACCATGAGAGAGTTTTAAGGAAAGAAATGACTTTTATTGAGGTTTGGTTTCACCCATTTCAAAATCCAGTTAAACAAATTTTAAAAGATGAAATTGCTCTCATGAGAAGTCCACATAAAAAATAACTTGAATCTTTTGCATCCTATTATTTGTATATTCCTATCATGTCCTCTTCTTCTAGACCTACTTTTCTTTCTAAGATTTGATGATTACCAAAGATTCCAGTGACTTGTCTTCTAAAAACACATAAAGCTACTATATTCCTTATCAGACCCATCCCCAGAATGACCCACATATGTGCATAATTGAAAATGTGTTTTGTCTTAAATTCTTAGATTATTTTAAGGAAGGTTTTTTTAGATTATTTTTGACTGACTGAAATTCTGTCCCTAGGTTAGTATTTGTTACACCCAAAAAAATAATTTAAAATAGTTTTCATTCTATAGACTTGGTTGTAATTTGATGAGGCTTCTCACTTTCTTAATATTTTGTCTCAGTGTGTGAAGCACAACTATTTCAGAGTTACAGAGACGCATACCAGTTGGTCCTCTGGTTGAGCCTGGTGGCTCTCCCTCAGGTAAGCTGGCTTGGCAGGGACTATATCTAGTACTAGTGCTGGGATTCCATCTTCTTGAGCAGTTGGCATTCAAGGAGAGTATGTGTCTTAAAAGCCAGCATGATGGTAATCTTACTTGCTGATTTGTAATCTGACAGTAATCTGACTTGGAGCCCAGGGGCCCCAACCAGCCACACATCCGCCATGCCCAGCCTCAGTACTTTTCACAGGTTAAGAGGAGTTTGGGGGACCATGAGCATTTTGCTGGCCTTGACCCATTTGCCTGCTTCCTGTGTCATCTATGGCATCTGCACTTGCCCTTGAAGAGCAAAGGTAGAACTATACCAGTGCCTTAACTTTCTCATCCCAGGTTTTTGCCTGAGGCAACATCTGGTTAATAGTGTAATTTTGTATATCTGTGTATGAGGACAGCCACTGTGAAATCCAGCACAGGCAGTGGATGTTGCAGTAATGATCTGGAGCTACACTCTCAATATAGCCACACATGGCTATTTGAATTTAGATGAGTTAAATAAATATAAATGTCTTCTTCAGTTGCATGAGCCACATTTGAAGTGCCCAGTTGCCACAGATGGCTAGTGGCTACCATGGACAGTACAGATACAGAAAGAACATTTCCATCATCACAGAAACTTCTGCACAATGCTAATGCAGAAGATACCCCCAGTTCTTGGTCAAAATTTTGACAGCCTAATGGTAGAAAGTTTTGAAACCTGACCTTTGCCTGCCAAGAGCAATAGGGCATTCCTTTTTCCCCCCACCCGGACCAGAGAAGCCATATTTGACACGTTTTGAAAGGCTAGTCTTTCAGTTATAGTAATTTTACACAACACAGTGGATGTGTTGGGCAGAGCCAGCTTGAAATTGGACCATTTCCTTACACCACACATGAAAATAGGTTCAAAATGGATGAGGGACCTCAATGTGAGAAAGGAATCCATCAAAGTCCTTGAGGAGAACGCAGGCAGCAACCTCTTCGACCTCAGCCGCAGCAACATCTTCCTAGGAACATTGCCAAAGGCAATGGAAGCAAGGGCAAAAATGAACTATTGGGATTTCATCAAGATCAAAAGCTTTTGCACAGCAAAGGAAACAGTCAACAAAACCAAAAGACAACTGACAGAATGGGAGAAGATATTTGCAAA
>PISX010028298.1:0-21789 GCA_004024625.1 Mellivora capensis
AGCTAGAGATTACTGGTTTGGCAGGTAATGGAGAAGGGCAAAGTTTCAGAGTGTGGGCAGAAATCAGATAGTACCCTGCTCCTTTATTGTAATGTGTAATAAGTCTGTACATTGCAGGGGGATGGGTATGTTAATCCCATTAAATCCTCTTTACATAATGTTATAGAATACAAAAGCATATAGGACATTCTAGGATATTTGTATAATTTCATGGGCTTTCCAAAACTTCCTTTAAAAAATTTTTTAGACCTATGATTTCTAGATCCAGCATAAGATCTATTCCCCTTTATAGCTTATCTTCAAAATCATGGTTGCCATCTTCTAAGCATCCAAAGGCAACCTCTTCCTATGCTATAATATTGGCAAGGTCAGCTCCACCTATGTGAAAGCAGCTACATGAACAATAATATTTGGTAATTTAATTCTTACAAATATGGGAAACATTTCTATAGTTTTTGTGTGTCCTTCAAAAACACACCAGGCCCTTCAAAATCTTTTATTTTCTGGATGACTAAAAAAATTGCATTAGAATGATCACATCTTCTGCCTGAAAAAGATTTTATGGTTATTATGATTGCCAAACACACTGTTAATAAGACACCTTTGCTTTAATTCATTCAGTCAACATATGTTCATTCAGCATCTACTTGTTTCAGGCACTATTTTAGGTAGTAGGGATATAACAGGACTAAAGATATATTCTCTGCCCTCATTTCTCCTGGTTAGGAAGACAGACAGTGAACAACACAAAATCTATATAAAAATATGGGGGTGGGGTGGGATTAAGGTGATCAGAGGAGACGTCTCTGCAAACATGACATCCAAGCAGACACAACAAAGTGAAGATGGAGTCATGCCAATGTTTGAGGGAAAAGTACTATAAGCAAAGGGAACAGTAAGTATGGGTATCCTGAAGTGGGAGCAGATTTGATATGTTGACAGAAGTGTGAGAAGGTCACTGTGACCAGGATGCAGTGAACAGGCAGAGGAGCAAGCCAAGGTCAGAGAGAGTCAATTAACAGTTCATAACCTAACCAGCCACTATAAGGACCCTTTTACATTATCCTCAGTGAGAAGGGAAACCTTTTGATCAGTGGGGTGGAAAGATCTTTTTAAAAGCATCACTCTGTAGAGAATAGACAGTGGTAGAGGGAGAAGGTAGCATGAAGGGTAAATGTAGGGAAGCTTGCTAGGGGACCACTGCAGAAGTTCAGGTGGGAGATGATGGTGGCTTGGACTAGGAGGCTAACAGTGAGGAGATCAAAATATATAATTGGAATCAGAATATATTTTGAAGGTCTTGCTGACAGATGTTGCTGATGAATTGGTGCAGAATGTGAAAGGAAGTGTTAAGGAGGATTCCACCATGTTTAGCCTGAGCAGGGGAAAGAAACATTTTGAAGAGGCTGAAAACCCTTTCTCAAATTAATGCTTCATGGAACTCTACCACATAACACTGATTTAAAACAGCGCTGTTCTGTAACAGAGAGGATATATGGAACTCTACCAGTATGTAATTTCCTCACTGAGACACAGTCACAAGAATCAACTGTTAAATATCGCACTGACATATGAACTCTTTAACATAAGCCTGAGGATTCCCCATGATGGAGCCCTCAACAGCTGTCACACAGCCCCTAATCATCTCTCTCACTTTGAATTCTCCAGCCTTTACCTGTCATGCACCCAGGAGCACTTTTTCAAGTGGCACGTCTATAAAGTCTTTTCAACATAGGAAATTCCTGAGCAGGCTTTGACCTGTAAGGAATCAGATGGTAGACATAGAATTGAGCCATTTACTCCCTTTCTGTCAGAGGGCCTCAGAAGAGATAAAGCAAAGCTGGGATTCTAGAGAATAAAGTCCTGATAAAGAGACCTGCTTCCTCTGAAACTGGTTGCAGATACAAATGTATTTGTGAGTATGGGGGTAGGGACATGAAGACTCCTTTTTTGACTTTACCCAGGAATATGTAGATTCTCAGAATTCATAATTAAATATAACTTATTATTAATCCATTTCACTTACCAATGCTAAAGTCCCCTTTATCGTATCACTACTCTAGTCCAACCTGTTCTTAAAACCCTTCCTTCCTGGGGTGCCTGGGTGGCTTGTCATTAAGTGTCTGCCTTCAGCTCAGGTCATGACCCCAGGGTCCTGGGATCCAGCCCCACATCCGGCTCTCTGCTCAGTGGGAAGCCTTCTTTTCCCTTTCCCACTCTCCCTGCTTGTGTTCCCTCTCTCACTGTGTCTCTCTCTGTCAAATGAATAAATAAAATCTTAAAAAAACAAAAACAGAACCAAAACTCTTCCTTCTTAACTTCTTTGAGGAAGCTCCTCTCACCTTTAAGTAACCTGATGATGGTTTTTAGGAATGCATTCCTAAACATTACATCTATCACACTAGTTATGTTTCCTTAGGATTATATAAAATGGATCTAATCCTTCTGTCACATGTTATTCATTCAACAGGTTCTTACTGAGCACCTACTGTATGCCCAGCACCATTATAGGTCTGATTAACAAACCTAATTCCCTGTTGTCACATAAATTAAAATTGGGTGAAGACTTCCAGTTTCTTCCACCAGTTGGCCAAACCAAAGGATTAAATGTCCTTACTGCCTAGGGAAGACAGCTAGGAATGTGATGATAAAGCATTTCCCAAACATATTTTAAGAATTAAAAAAAAATATTAATAGGAACTATATAATAGGTGAATATAAATGATGAAAGTGCAGATCCCCAAGAACTTTATAACTTTATAAATATGCTTTTTTTCATTCTGAATTTAAGGCTTTGACTTTGATTAAAATCAACCACGTAAGTGATGCCTCTCAAAATTAGAAACAGAGCCAAGAATTTATGTTGAATAAGGTTAGTTTGACTCAGTAACACGGAGAAAAGGGGAAAGAGTTGGCTAAGGTTTAAGTAACAAAAGAGAAGTTATTTTGTGGGGATTATATAAACATCCTTTAACAGAGTATGACCAATATTATTCAATCTTTTTTATCACTTTCACATAACTTCCTCATTGGGCATTATCTCTCTGTTTGTTCTTATTGTCATTAAATATTACAAAGAAACCCTCTAAAATTAGTTTGAAGTGGATGAAGTACTCTATCAGACAGTTGATGCCATCAGAATGAGAATTTAAATCTCTGATTATCCTTGGTACTAAAGAAATGTAAATAAACAAGTTTAAGGTAAATGATATACACTCCTCCATGTGCAGCATACGTATTTATGTGCTAATCGGGTGTTCTCACAGCAGCAACCCCAAGGGGAAATTCTTTTAGTGTCTTACACATGTCTTAACACATTTGTATTCAACCTGAAGCACAGATACACATTAGATATTCTGTTTGGGAAAGGTTCTCTCTACTTCTTGCCAAAAGCCTTCATTTCTGGTAATGCCCATGATGAATAATAACTCTTTAATGACACGGGTTAACTGAGGTTAATAACCTTCCTTAAAACACACACATAGTGAGGAACATGTTATTGGAGAGAAACAGCAACAGAAAACAATATAATAATCATTTTAAATGCAATTTTGAATGCACAAAGGAACTTGTGAAACTCAGCAATATCCATAGACTTAGACCTCCACTCTCTAGTGTTTGGCCATGGATATAGGGCACAGTAGGATTAAATGACCAACAATGGCCTGTCTTTCACTGTGGTCCACTCTGTGGTCAGTTAAAAAGCATAAAGTTTGTTTTGAGTGATTTGAGTTGAGATAAAATATAGTTCTTAGAAGCACCCTCTGCCTGCTACCTCTAAATCCCCATTTTAATGCTTACTAGCTGTGTGACTTTAGGAAGATACTTAACTTTTCTGTGCTTCAGGTTTTTTTTTTTTTTTTAATCAGCAAAATGGGTATTATAGTATCTACTTCCTTAAAAAAATACTACTTCATAAGTTTCTTGTGAAAATAAAATGTGACTATATATGTAAAGTGCCATGAGTACTATAAATGTTTTTGCAATTATTAAAATGCCATTAACTTGCTGATTTTCATTTTTAAAAAGGACAGCTTTTCTAGGTATAATTCAAACCAAGTGTCTTCCCTGCCTTTCAGTATGGTCATTTTCATATGGTCAATTTTGATTCTCACTCCAGGAGAATGTTTTTCTGCATTCCTACCTGACTTGCTTTGAAAAATAAAATGATTCTAGTAAATTCTAAGCATGGGAATGGAGAGTAACAACAATTCAATTATTTTTCAAAGACAGTATTAAGTCCTCTCAAAAGAGCCATGGTCATCATGCATTTTGATCCCATTTTTTTCTTTCATTTCTTATTTAGGTTGAAGCTCAACAAGTAGAGGTGGTTTCTATATAAATCCTATACTATACTAGATGTTTTACTGTAATATAATTAAACCTCAGCACTGCATTTCTAGAACACAGTTATTTTCCCTTTCTTTACCTTGTTTGCCTAGTTCACATTTTACAGTTGAAGCTTACACATCTACTATCACAATTTCCCTCATCTCAGTTAAGTGTTTCTGAGATCATTCCTTCTATCACATTGAATCTCTAATAAACACATTTTCTTTCCAAAAATTTTGGGAATACTCTTAGGACAATTCAGACATTCTTGCCTGCTGTGTTGAGAGACAATGAAACAGATTGCTTAATACTTGCAGATAGCAGATAAATTTTTAATAATCTTTTGTCAAAGAGGTTGCTGCCTGGGTTCTCCTCTAGGATTCTTGAGGTCTCCTGTCTCACATTTAGGGAGGCAGATTTGTGTGTTTCTTTCTTTGCAACATCTCCCCTCTGTCAATCATGGTGTTGGGCAGTTGACACATTTTATCTAAAATGTGTCCAATAATTTACATATAGCTATTAATAGTTTCCTTAATGATGAATTAACTAATACTTAGATTAATTTGGACAAGATAATTTTGGCAAAAGCAGGGAAAAGAATTTGAATTCAGGACTATGATTTCAACTCTACAATTTTTTCTGTAATCTACACATCTACCTTTGATAATTAAACCCATAAATAATTAAACTCGGAAATTTGGTTTAAGTCTGTCTCACTATGTTCTTACTGAACAATCAGAATGGAGTTTAAGCTATGCTCTTTGATTTCACTTTTTCACTCTGGCAATTTATCCAACACTCTTGAACAGAAATATTTGAAAAGTGCTTTTCTGATGGTGTTTCTTCTGCTTATATGTCTTCTCCAGCTGCATACTCTCTACTGAATTGAGAATAAAAGGATAGAAAATGATTATGTGTATAGTTACATTTTCAAATATTTCATAATTCAAGCTGTCATATGTCCTCATTATTCTGGCTTTGTAATAGTTTACCCTGAATCACTAAAAAGTTTTAAGTCTGCATCTTTGCATTGAAAGTGTTTTTTTGTTGTTGTTGTTTGTTTGTTTGTTTGTTTTGCTGGCAGAAAAATAGACACATAGATCAATGGAACAGAATTGGAACCCAGGAATGGACACACAACTGTGATGCTCAACTAATCTTCAACAAAGCAGGAAAGAATAGCTAATGGACAGTCTAAAGACTGAAGACAGTCTCTTCAAAAAATGGTATTGGGAAAATTGGACAGCAACATGCAGAAGAATGAAAGTAGACCACTTTCTTACATCATATACAAGAATAAATTTAAAATGGATGAAAGACCTAAATGTGAGGCAGGACACCTCAAAATCGTGGAGAAGAACACAGGCAGCAACCTCTTTGATATAGGCAATAGCGACTTCTTACTGGACATGTATCTGGAGGTGAGGGAAACAAAAGCAAACATGAAACAGAGGAGTCTAAGAGGGCAGAGGAGTATGAGACTTTGTTTTCTTCTGGTCCCAGGAACTCAGCTAGATAGCTATCAAATCATTCTGAAGACCTGTGAACTCAAACAGAGATCTAAGAATACCTGCAACACTACAAATAGAAAAGCAACCACTTTTTGCAAGGTAGGAGGTGTGGAGAAGTGAATCTTAGGTGATATATGGGAAGTTAAACTGCAGGGGAAGAGAGTTTCCATAAGCCAGCTATTGGAAAGTGATTAAGAGCAGAGTGCAAAATCAGAACTTTTAGAAGTCTGCCCTGGTGAGTGATGTCCCTGCCTGAAAGATACTCAATTGGCAAAGCAAGGCAGATTCCTAGGTGGGACAGTGTGGTCTCAGGATCCCCAGGCTCACAGAGAGAAGGGGGGTGGTGGCTGAGTGAGGCAGAGTTCCCAGGCATTGAAGCATGAAAGCCAGCTGAAATCAGCAAGCCCAAGAGTGGGTTCTAAGCTCAGGATTGCCATAAACCATGAACAACAATATGATCAGGCAACTGCTCTCCAACCAGGGGCCCAGCAAACAGCAGAACCACAGTGGGACTACCCTTCCTACCCTGGGAGGAGTGGTGTGAATGCACGCTGCAGGACTTTGTAGGGTTTAGAGAGTCAAAACAAGGTAATATGGCTGAGATAGAAACACTTGGTCACAGACTGGGTGAGCATGGAATGAGGATGGAGACCAGGGAGACAGGAGTGACTGACTGCTTTTCCCAGAGGGTGCACTAAGGAGTGGGACCTTGAGGTTTTGGCTCCAGCACTGGAGATTGTGAGGCTGTCATTTTCATTCTCATTCTCTAAAGCATCATGGAAAGCCTGCAGGGAACAAAAGCTACATAGAACAATCCAGAGTACTTGAGAATCAGCACAAAAGGCCCTTTCCCCAGAAGATCAGCAAGAACATCCAACCAAGACCAAGTTTACTGATCAATGGGAACTGCAAAACTTTAGTGCTAAGGGAATACAGTACAAAGAATTTATGTTTTTTCCCCCCATGATTCTTTTACTCTTTCAATTTTAATTTTTTCTTTCCTTTGTCAAACAATTTCTTATTTTATCAACTCTTTCCTTAAGTCTTTTTTAATTTTTATTTTTACATTACATTTTATCCTTTCATTGTATTTAATTTTATTTTTGTATGTGTGTGTGTGTGTGTGTGTGTGTGTGTTTTTCTTTATAGTTTTGCGATGTAGTTTCTTCTAACAGACCAAAATACAACCAGGATATAGTATATTGCTCTTCTCTGTTCACCTGTCTTTTTCTTTCTTTTGTCATTCTTTCTTTCTTTTTTGTCTTTTAATTTTCATTTTTACAGTCACATTCTATTCTTTCATTATATTTAACTTTATTTTTGTTTATATGTGTTTTTCTTTCTTTACAATTTTGGGATCTAGTTTTCTGACAAACAGACCAAAATAGATATGGGATCCAGTTTATTGCTCTGTTGTTTTCACCTGTTTGATTATGTTCTTTTTTTTTCTTTTCTTTTTTTCAGGTTTGGGTCTCTTCTGATTTGTTTAGTGTATATTTCTCTGGGGTCATTGTTGCCATTTTAGTATTTTGGTCTCTCATTCATCTATTTTCTGAACAGGATGACAGGACTGAAAAACTCACCTCAAAAAAGTGAATAAGAGGCAATACTGACTCCCAGGGAATTAATCAATATGGGTATAGTAAGATGTCAGAACTAGAATACAGAATAATGATTATAAACATACTAGCTGGGCTTGAAAAAAACATAGAAGACACTAGAGAATCCCTTTCTGGAGAAATAAAAGGATGAAATCTAATCAAATCTAATCTAAAAAAATCTAATCAAATCAGAATGAAAAAGGCAATTAATGAGATACCAAAAAATGGAAACTCTAACTTCTGCGATAAATGAAGCAGAAGAGAAAATTAGTGAATATAGAAGACAAAATGATGGAGAATAAGGCTGAGAAAAAAGAGAGATAAAAAACTCCTGGATCACGAGGGGAGAATTTGAGGGCTAAGTGATACCATAAAGTGAAACAATGTTAGAATAATTGGGATCCCAGAAGAAGAAGAAAGAGATAGGGTGGGGACAGATGGTATATTGGAGCAAATTATAGCAAAAACTTCCCTAATCTGGGGAAGAAAACAGGCATTCAAGTCCTTCCCTAATCTGAGGAAGGAAACAGGCACAGAGACCTCCCTCAAAATCATATAAATAGGGGCACCTGGAAAAAAAAATAGGGGCACCTGGGTGGCTCAGTGGGTTAAGACTCTGCCTCCAGCCCAGGTCATGATCTCAGGGTCCTGGAATCAAGCCCCCCATCATGCTCTCTGCCCAGTAGGGAGCCTGCTTCCCCCTCTCTCTCTGCCTGCCTCTCTGACTACTTGTGATCTCTCTCTCTTTGTGTCAAATAAATAAATAAAATCTTCCAAAAAATCAATATGAATAGATCAACACCTCAACATATAAAAATGAAACTTATAAATCTCAGAGACAAAGAGAAAATCCTGAAAGCAGCTCAGAACAAGAGGTCCATAATGACGTTAGAAATATTAGGCTCACATCAGACCTATCCACAGAGTCCTGGCAAGCCAAAAACAACCAGCATGATACATTCAGCATGCTAAATGTCAAAAATATGGAGCCAAGAATACTTTATCTAGCAAAGGTTTCATTCAAAATAGAAGGAGAGATAAAAAGCTTCCAGGACAAACAGAAACTAAAAGAATTTGTGATCCCTAAATCAGACCTGCAAGTAATATTAAAGGGTATCCTTTAAGTGAAGAGAGAGTCCAAAAGTAACATAGACCTGAAAGGAACAGAGACAATCTATGAAATAGTGACATTATTGGTAATACAATAGCACTAACTTCATATCCTTCAATAGTTCCTATGAATGTAAATGTGCTTACTGCCCCAATCAAAAGACACAGGGTATCAGATTGGATAAAAAAGCAGGACCCATCAATATGATGTCTGCAGGAGACACATTTTAGACCCAAAGACACCTCCAGATTTATAATGAGGGGGTGGAGAATCATTTATTATGTTAATGGACATTAAAAGAAAGCTGGGGTAACAATCCTTGTATCAGACAAATTAGATTTTAAACCAAAGACTAAAATAAGAGATGAGGGAGAACACTATATCATAATTAAAGGGTCTATCCAGCAAGAAGATCTAATAATTGTAAATGTTTGTGCCCCTAACATGGGAGTAGCCAATTCTATAAACCCATTAATAACAAAATTAAAGGAACACATTGGTAACAATACAATAATAGTAGGAGACATTCTCTGCAATGGGAAGATCATCTAAGCAGAATATCAACAAGGAAAGAAGGACTTTGAGTGATTCACTGGACTAAATTGGACTGGAACAGAATACACATTATTCCCAAGTGCACACTGAACATTCTCCAGAATAGGTCACATACTGGGTCACAAATCAGGTCTCAACTGGTACCAAAAGATTGGGATCATTCCCTGCATATTTTCAGACCACAATGTTTTGAAATTGACACTCAATCACAAGGGGAATGTTGGAAAGAACTCAAATACATAGAGGCTAAAGAACATCCCACTAAAGAATGAAGGGGTCAACCAGGAAATTAAAGAATAACTTAAAAATTCATGGAAACAAGTGAAAATGAAAACAAACTGTTCAAAAACTTTGAGATACAGCAAAGGCAGTCCTAAAAAAGAAGTATATAGCAATACAAGCCTTTCTTAAGAAACAAGAAAGATCTCAAATACACAAGCTAACCTTACACCTAAAGGAGCTGGAGAAAGCACATCAAATAAAGTCTAAACCCGGCAGGAGAAGAGAACTAATAAAGATCAGAGCAGACATCCATGAAATAGAAACCAAAAGAACAAAACATATCACTGAAACTAAGAGCTGGTTCTTTGAAAGAATTAATAAGATCGATAACCCCCTGGCCAGATTTATCATAAAGAAAAGAGAAAGGACCCAAATAAATAAAATCATGAATGAAAGAGGATAGATTGCAACCAACATCAAGGAAATACAAATAATTATAAGAACAAATTATGAGCAGTTATATGCCAAAAAATAGGGCGATAAGGAAGAAATGGATATATTAAACTACCAAAACTGAAACAGGAAGAAATAGAAAACCTGAACAGACCCATAACCAGAAGGGAAATTGAAGCAGTAATCAAAATCTCCAAACAAACAAGGAGTCCAGGGATGGATGGCTTCCCAGGGGAATTCTACCAAACATTTAAAGAAGAACTTTCTTCTTTATACCTATTCTTCTGAAGCTGTGTCAAAAAATAGAAATGGAAGGAAAACTTTTCAAATCTTTTTATGAGGCCAGTATTACCTCGATCCCCAAACCAGACAAATACACCAAAAAGGAAAATTACAGACAAATGTCCCTGATGAACTTGGATGCAAAAATTCTCATCAAGATACTAGCCAATAAGATCCAACAGTGCATTAAAAGAATTATTCACCACGACCAAGTGGGATTTATTCTTGGGTTGCAAAGATGGTTCAACATCCTCAAATCAAACAATGTGATATAGTACATTAACAAAAGAAAGGACAAGAACCATATTATCCTCTCAATAGATGCTGAAAAAACATTTGACAAATATCATTTTTTGATTAAAACCCTTCACAGTATAGGGATAGAGGAAATACACCTCAATATCATAAAAGCCATATATAAAAGCATATCATGAAAAGCTCAAAGCGAATATCATTCTCAATGAGGAAAAACTTTGAGCTTTTCCCCTAAGGTCAGGAACATGGCAGGGATGACCACTCTTCCCACTGTTGTTCAGCATAGAACTAGAAGTCCTAGCCTCAGCAATCAGCCAACAAAAAGAAACAAAAGTCATTCAAATTTGCAAAGAAGAAGTCAAACTCTCACTCTTTGCAGATCACATGATTCTCTATGTGAAAAACCCAAAAAACTTCTCCCCCAAATTGCTAGAACTCATAGAGGAATTCAGCAATGTGACAGGATCTACAATCAATATACAGAAAGCAGTTGTATTTCTATACACTAACAATGAGACAGAAGAAAGATAAATTAAGGAGTCAATCCCATTTACAATTGCACTAAAATCCATAAGATACTTAGGAATAAAGCTAACCAAATAGGCAAAGAATCTGTACTCAGAAAACTATAACACACTCATGAAAGAAATTGAATATGTTCCATGCTCATGGACTGGAAGAACAAATATCGTTAAAGTGTCTATACTACCTAGAGCAATCTACACATTCAATGCAATCCTTATCAAACATGTGGATTAAACTGGGGGGTATTATGCTGAGTAAAATAAATCAATCTGAGAAAGACAACTATCATATGGTTTCACTCCTATGTGGAATGTTAGAAACAGTGCAGAGGATCATAGGGAAAGGGGAGGGAAATGGAATGGAAATTGGAGAGGGAGACAAACTATGAGAGACTCTTTTTTTTTTTTTAAAGATTTTTATTTATTTATTTGTCAGAGAGAGAGGGAGAGAGAGCGAGCACAGGCAGACAGAGTGGCAGGCAGAGGCAGAGGGAGAAGCAGGCTCCCCGCCGAGCAAGGAGCCCGACGCGGGACTCGATCCCAGGACGCTGGGATCATGACCTGAGCTGAAGGCAGCCGCTTAACCAACTGAGCCACCCAGGCGTCCCACTATGAGAGACTCTTAACTATAGGAAACAAACTGAGGGGAGGTGGTGGGGGGATTGGGCAATTGGGTGATATGCATTAAAGAGGATAAGTGATGTGATGAGCACTGGGTGTTACATGCAACCGATGAATTATTGAACTCTACATCTGAAACTAGTGATGTACTATGTGTTGGTTAAATGAATTTAAATAAAAAATAATACAAATAATAAAAAAAATAAAAAAATAAAAATTGAAAATAGAGCTACACTACAACCCAGCAATTGCACTACTGGGTATCTACTTCAAAGATACAAATGTAGTGATCCAAATGGGCACCTCACCCTAATGTTTATAGTAGCAATGTCCACAATGGCCAGACTATGGAAAGATGTCAGATGTCCATTGACAGATGAATGGATAAAGAAGATGTTGTATATATATACAATGGAATATTACTCAGCCATCAAAAACAGAAATCTTGCCATTTGCAATGACATGATGGAAATAGAGGATATTATGCTAAGCAAAATAAGTCAATCAGAGAAAGACAATTATCATATGTTCTCACTCATATGTGGAATTTAAGAAACAAAACAGAAGATCAGAGGGAAAGGAAGGTTAAAATAAAACAAGACAAAACCAGAGAGGGAGACTCTTATCATAGGGAAAAAAACTGAGGGTTGTCAGAGAAGAGGGGAGGGGACGTGGAGGGTGGGGAGAAGGCATAACTATGTGAGGAACATTAAGGAGGACACAAGATGTAATGAGCACTGGGTGTTATATAAGACTGGTGAATCATTGAACTCTACCTCTGGAACTAATAATAGATTATATGTTAATTATTGAATTTAAATTAGAAATATGCTAAAAATAAATAAAATAAATGCATGTAGAAAGATTAAAAAAAAGCAAACATGAACTATTGGGACTTCATCAAGATAAAAAGCTTCTGATAATGAAGGAAACAACAAAACTAAAAGGCAAACTATGGAATGGGAGAAGATATTTGCAAACAACATATCTGATAAAGGGTTAGAATCCAAAGTCTATAAAGAACTTACTAAGCACACCACCAGAAAAACAAATCATACAATCATGAAATAGGCATATGAATAGAGATTTTTCCAAAGAAGGTATACAAATGGTAACAGACAGACACATTAAAATACGCTCAAAATCATTCATCATCAGGAAAATGCAAATCAAAACCACCTCACACCTGTCAGAATGGCTAAAATTAACAACTTCAGAAACAACAGATGTTGGTGAGAATTTGGAAAGGGAAACCCTCTTACACTGCTGGCGGGAATGCAAAGTAGTGCAGCCACTCTGGAAAACAGTATGGAGGTGCCTCAAAAATTTAAAAATACAATTACCCTACAATCTAGCAATTGCACTACTAAGTATTTACCCAAAGGATGGAAAACACTGATTTGAAGGGGCATATTCAACCGGATGTTTACAGCAACATTGTCAACAGTAGCTAAATTATAGAAAGAGCCCAAATATCCATTGACTGATGGATGGATAAAGAAGAAATGGTATATATATACAATGCAATATTACTCAGCCACAAAAAAGAATGATATCTTGCCATTTGCAGTGATGTGGATGGAGCTAGAGTGTCATGCTAGGTGAAATAAGTAAGTCAGAGAAACAAATAACTATTATGATTTCACTCATATGTGGAATTTTAGAAACAGAACAGATGAATATAGTGAGAGGAAGAAAAAAAAAAAAAAAAGGAAGGGAAACCATAAGGGACTATTAACAGTAGAGAACAATTGAGAGTTGCTGGAGGGGAGGTGAATGGGGGATGGGTTAATGGGTGATGGATATTAAGGAGGACACTTGGTAGGATGAGCACTGGGTGTTTTATGTGGGGGATGAATCACTAAATTCTACTCCTAAAACCAATAATACAGTATATGTTAAATAACTAAAATTTAAAAAAAAAAACTTGAAACAAACAAAAAAGAAAAGCTCTTTTGCTTGAAATATCCCTTCCCCAGACATCAATTTGTCTTATGACATGATTTCATTCAGGTGACCATTTGAAAATCATTGCACAGAGGATTTCTGATTAATTTTTAAAATAGCCCATATCAGTTTCTATCCCTTTATTCTTCTTTGTTGTTTTTGTTGTACTTATCATTATTCAAATTATGATGTATATTTACTTATTTTTGTCTCTTCCATTAAAATATGTTAACTTAATTCCAGATACACGGTAGCTATCAAGTAACCATCTGATGAATAAATGAACTTAACATTTAACTTAACATTTGCTTTCCTAAAAACAATTGCTGCTGTTTCAGTATTTTATTATACAAACCTCTTTCAAGTTGATTTACAAGTTTATATCAAAGTTGTATTCAGTTGTTTTCATTATTTTTCAGATATACATACAGCTAAACAAGAGATACAGCTGTATAGTGTAAATATCTCAAGGGAACAAGTCGTGTCTCATATTGATTTAATATAACATTCAATTTTTTTCTTGTTCACTTCAGTGAATCAGCATCTAAGGGAAATAAATGCTCTTCTAAATTCACCCAGACAGAGAGACTCTGACTCAAAAATGTATTTATTTTTAAATATTTATTATTATTATTATTTTTATTTTAATTTTTTTTTTTGAGAGAAAAAAGAGAGTAGTGGGGGGAGAAATAGGGGGAGAGGGAAAGAGAGAATCTTAAGCAGGTTGCATACCCAGTGCAGAGCCCAATGCAGGACCCAGTCTCATGACCTGAGGTGAAATCAAGTCAGTTTCTTACCCAACTGAGCCACTCAGGAGCTCCTTTAAAAATTTAACTGGAAGCAGTTTATGGAGTACCTGTATCACAACCTTTAGTTGGTATTAGAATGATCCCAAGGAGAGAGGGTCACGACATATGGAACACTTTCCTTCACAGAGAAATTTCCCATCAGAGCTTTGTCACCATTAATTTGTATTTAAATATTTAAAAATCTAGTGTAAAGGTTAGAAAGGATTAGTAATAAAATTCTTCCATCAATAAGCATTTTTGTAAAATTTTTGTTATAAATTAATAGTTTTAGTTTTACTTGATAGAACCACAGATAGAAATAGGTTAGTCACAGAAATATTAACATTGAAAACTCATCCTATCAAAACCTGTTCAGGGGACGCCTGGGTGGCTCAGTTGGTTGAGCGGCTGACTTCGGCTCGGGTCATGATCCCGGCATCCTGGGATCGAGTCCCACATCGGGCTCCTTGCTCGGCGGGGGGCCTGCTTCTCTCTCTGCCTCTGCCTGCCTGTGCTTGCTCTCTGGCACTCTCTCTCTCTCTCTCTGACAAATAAATAAAATAAAATCTTAAAAAAAAAAAAACCAAAAACCTGTTCAGTAGGCTTGTAATAACAAAGTGATACCATTTCAGTCTCTTTTAGATACACCTCCATTTCATTATTAAAAACAGTCATAAAAGTGTAATGACCAAATGTTCTGATAGCCTCTGATATCAAAGAAATTTATTTACCTGAAAATTAAATATTTAATAAGCACACATATTTGCATATTGACCAATAATCTAGTAAACAAGTTTTTTAATGCTAACAATGTTCCATTAGTATTCATTCACCACTCTTTTTTACTGAACAACTAGAAACCTACTATGTGGTATAAGCCTAAGGATATGTCAGTAAGTGAAACTGTCACCCTCATGAAGCTTACAATGAATGTTCTAACACAGTCAGAAAAATAAATGAGTAAAAACTATATAGCATATCAGATGGTAATAATTCCTATGGGAGAAAAATAGAGCAACTTTTGTGTAATAGTGAATTAGGTTGCAGGAGTAAAACATTTAATAGAGTGGTTAAGGAAACTCTCACTGTGAAGCTGGCCTTTGAGCAAGACCATATTAAAGTGAAGAAATAAGACATGCATATGGTAGGGAAAGGTTCTCTTTGGCAGAGGCAACATCTTGTGCAATGACTCTAAATCAGGAATGTGCCTGGTGTGCTTAAGAAGTAGCAAGTGGTGGACATAAAAAAACTTTATTATTTTTAATTGCTTCAAAAGATAATTGATTGTATTAAGCAAAATTAGTAACAACGTATTATGAACTTTATACACTGGGATTTAGAATATGAGAAAAAATAAAATGTTTTCCAGAAATAGCCCAAGGGATGGGAGAAAGAAACTGGAACAATACAGCATAAACTTCTTATATCAGGTGAAGTGGTATAATATTATTTGAAAATAAATTGTAATAATATAAAGATATATATTGTAAATCATAAAGAGATACTTAAAACTTTTAAGAAAGAGTTATAACTAATAGTAGATAAAATAGCAGACAAAATAATAAAGTGTATAATAGAGATAAAGTGGAAAAATATATAATTGACTAATCCAAAAGAAGGCAGAAAAGAGTAAAAGGTGAAAAAGAACAGATGAAACAAATACAAAGCAATTAGCGAAATGGTTAGATTTAAATACATTATGATGAGCACTGGAGGTTGTATGTAAATGATGAATCACTAAAGTCTACTCCTGAAGCTAGTATTACACTATATGTTAATTAACTTGAATTTGAATAAAAACTTAAAACAAAATACCTACATACATACATGCATACAACCATATCAGTAATGACACTAAATGTAAATTATTTTTAAAACTCCAATTAAAAGGCAAAAATTACTTGATTGGTTATAGAAGTAAGACTCAACTACAATTCTATCTACAAAAAAACCTACTATACTTATAAAGGTATAAGTTAAAAGTAAAAGGATAGAAAAGTTATATATTTTACAAAACCAATCAAAAGAAAGCTATAGTGACTCTATTAATATTTGACAAAATTGGACCACAAAAAAAGGGAATTATGAAGAACTAAAGATGATGGATAATAATAAAGAGGTCATTTTACCAACATAGCAAGATAGAACAATCCTAAATGCGTGTGTAATGAATAATGGAGCTTCAAAGTACCTGAAGCAGATACCATTATAAGTCAGAGCAGAAATCAACAAATCCACATTGATAGCTTGAAATATCAACACTCCTTAGTAACTGACAGAACTGATAGACTGAAGAAAGGAAACAAAATATCTTAGGAACATTATCAACCATCATGCCCAGTTGACATTTTTAGAACGTTCCACCTAACAACAGCATAATATATAATGTTTTCCACTGCCTACAGAACATTTACCAAGAAAAAGCACAATCTGGTTCACACCCCAACAAATTAAAAATAAATTAAATCTTAACAGGAGAATCAACCTACAAATTGATAACAAAAAGATGTCTGGAAAATCCCCCAAATATTGGAAAATTAAATAACAACTTTCTAAGTGACTGACTTATGGATTAAAAAGAAGTCACAATTAGAAATATTTTGAAGGAAAGATTATCTACTATATAAAAATGTGTGGGATGCACCTAAGACAATGTTTAAGAGAAGATCTTATAGCTTTTTAAATTTATTTTTCATTTTTTTAAAGATTGTATTTATTTGTTTGTTGGGAGAGAGAGAGAGCACACAAGCAAGGGGAGTGGCAGGCAGAGGGAAAAGCTGCTCAGCAAGCAGCCTGATACAGGGCTTGACCCCAGGACGCTGGGATCATGACCTGAGCTGAAGGCAGGCGTTTAACTGACTGAGCCACCCAGACATCCCCAAATTTTATAGTTTTAAATTCTTTCATTATAAAATAAGAAAATGATAATCTTACCTCTACCTTAAGACACTAGAAAAAAGTAACGTAAAGTCAACCAAGACAAAGTAGAAGAAAGGAATAATAAAGATA
Source organism: Mellivora capensis (assembly GCA_004024625.1). NCBI lineage: Eukaryota > Metazoa > Chordata > Mammalia > Carnivora > Mustelidae > Mellivora > Mellivora capensis. Next base: position 17,212 of record PISX010028298.1, read on the forward strand.
AGAGCAAAAGCTAATGAAATTGAAAATAGAAAAACAGAGAATCAATAACCACCAAAAACTTAAAATGACCCAAACATCCATCAACTACTAAATGGATAAAGAAATTGTAGTATGACCATGCAATGTACTCCTCCTCAGCCATAAAAGCCAACACGTTATACATGCAACAAGAAGGATAAAACTTTCAATGGTTTTATGATAGATACAAAAAACTAAGAAAGAAGTTAGACACAAAAGACTATACTGTTTGACTCCATCTATATGACCTCTGAAAAAGGTAAAATTTTACGAGCAAAAATCAGACCAGTGATCCCTAGAAACTGGAGCAGGAATAGAAGATTCATTATCAATGGGCACAAGTAACTTTTTAAGGTAATGGATAAAGTCTATATCTTGATTGTATACATTTGTCAAAACTCACAGAACTGTACCACTAGAAGAATAAATTTACTATAAAGGAAAATTAGGAAGAAAATTCTCATGAATATAAAAGGCAAATCAATCCTCTGGAATATCATGCATAATTATAGTGACTGCACTCAAGGAAAGTGCTAATGGACACAGAGAAGGTCCAAAGAAAGGAAATTAAATGATCAAGGTGCCCCTAGAATTGCCATATGAGCTTAGAGTAGAAATACTAGACTCAAATCTGAAAAGAGTATAATGCTGAGTAGTGTCATTATCAAAAACTTGTTTAACGAATCCCAAAAAAGAAAGTGTTAAAAAGAGTGATCATCCTTTAAAAATAAAATCAAGTGAAATAGAAATTAGGACTTCTGAAAATAATACATTTATGAGACTCCTTCCAAGAGGTTGTGCTGATGGGAAACATGGTGGAGAAAAAGAGAACTTGTACATGTTTACAAGTATTGAAACCACAGGGGTGCTTGAGTGGCTCAGTCGGTTAAATGGCTAACTCTTAGTTTTAACTGTTGTGATCTCAGGGTTCTGAGATCAAGCCCTGCTTCAGGCTCCATGTTCAGCATGGAGTCTGCTTCAGATTCTCTCTCTCTCTCCCTCTGCCCCTCCTACTTGAGCTCTCTCTCTCTCTAAAATGAGTAAATATTTAAAGAATATATATTGAAACTCTATATGGCAACTAGAAAATATTGTAGTGTATTTAATCTCTAGCATTGATGACAGGAAAGCAATGCAGATTATTACATGATACACCATGTCCTGAGGTTGTCACTGGCAACACATTATTAAGCTGGATGGGCTCTTAGAAGTGAAGTTCATGACCTTAAGGACATTCAACAAAAATGATTTATTTAGATGTAAGAAAAGAAGAACTCCTTTTCTTCTGTAACAAATATCTTGGTGGGGTCCATGCATTTGTGGCAAGTATTCTTGGAAAATCCTGTTTATATTTTGCTTGCTATTTTTTCATGTTAAGACTCTCTTGTTAAGTCTTAGTCCTTACTTAAGAAGATTACCCTCCTTCATAGTAAGATTATTACTAGGTGAAAGGTTCAGCAAGGCTTCGGTCATTCCATCTCCACATGTTAAATTATAACAAGGTGGGGAGAGAAAAATCATAAAAAATACACTTCATTTAAACCCTACTCTATGGCATAAGAACATTTTAGTGTTCATTACTTTGAAATGTCTGTTCTAGAGAGTAGACCTATCTACTTTCCCAAATGGAGAATGGAAGTTTATAATTAGGAATCCCTATTTGTTAATTATCTGGAGTATCAGAAGGTATCCCTTAAAGATCCCTTGAAGTTACTCTCAAGGGAAAAGTATTCACATCATGTTCACAGACTGAATAGTCCTATCTCTTTTCATATTCTTCAGTTAAAGTGGCAGTAGGTAAAGGTGTCTTCCTGAAATTTTAAACTAGTATTTGTCATAATGAAAAGAGAAAGTTCTCACCAAAAAAGAAATATGAGTACCTAATACAGGAATATTCAATGATTATTTAATGTTATCCTGAATAGAAAGTTGAGTATCTTTACTGAAAAGTCTTTCCAGTTCATGTTTGCTTTTTTTTTTAATATAGTTTTTTTCTTTTTTAATTAACATATAATGTATTATTTCCCCAGGGGTACATGTCTGTGAATCACCAGGTTTACACACTTCACAGCACTCACCATAGCACATACCTTCCCCAATGTCGATAACCCCACCTCCCTCTCCCTATCCCCCTCCCGCCGGCAACCCTCATGTTTGCTTCTTAGAGTTCTCAATCTTCAACTTACTGGACTATAAAAAGAGCTACTAATTATCACTTATCCATGGGCAAAATTTTCTTAAAACACATCCCTACAAAAAAACAAAACAAAACAAAACAAAAAAACACATCCCTACATTTATTTCACCCCCACATAATTAGTGTTAGCTAATCTTGCTCATTCCATACTCCTGGCCAATGGCTGTTCAAGAGTAGACAGGCCAATTCACTTTTGGCCAATGATATGGGGTGGGGGGAGCTGGTTGGGGCATTGCTAGGAAAGATTTCCTTTCTTTTAAAATGAGTCAAACTCAGGGGCACCTGGGTGGCACAATCCATTAAGCATCTGCCTTCACCTCAGGTCATGATACCAGGGTCCTGTGATCAAGCCTCATGTCAGGCTCTTTGATCAGAAACCTTCTTCTCCCTCCCCCCTCTGCCCTCCTCTTGTTCATGCTCTCTCTATCTCTTAAATAAATAAATAAATAAATAAATAAATAAATGAATAAACAAATAAATAAAATCATTAAAAATGGCTCCTTTTCTTTTCCTGCGGACACTATGTGTCAGTGTGACTCATGGGACTGCTACAGCTACCTTGCAAGTCTTGAGAAAAGCCAGCCTGGGGACAAAGCTGATTCACTAAGAACAGCATAGGGGAGAGAGAGAAAGAACCTGGCTCTCATGTAATGCAGTTGAGCTGCTATATCAAATAGGACTAAGATCAGTCCTGTTTTTAGAAATACTGTTATATTAAATAATTTTTCTTCTTGTGTAAGCCAGTTTGAGGCTGCATTTTTAATTAATTGTAATTGAAAGCACCTAAACTAGTACACATTTTAAAATGTTAATTCCACAGCCTTAAGTACCTTCCAAGAATATGCAAAGGGGTTTTTTTCCTCCCCAGAATTAAAGATTCAGTTCAAGCTCTATTATAACTTTGATATAGTTTCGATAGTTCAGACACAGGCTTTTGTATTACATGCATATAAAATATTGAAAAAGAAAATTCTATAACCCAAAACATTGTCTATATTTTATGCAGTTTGGATGCATCCATTACAAGTGCTTGATATGTTAATTACAAATATTTCTAGCAATTCTTTGAAATCACGTCTTCAGGATTTTCCTTGGTAAAGAATTTTAATATTTATATATTCATTCAAAAAATCGTTATTGAAATTTTTACTGGTTGGGGGTAGAATGGTTAACCAGACATATTCATAGAGTTTACAGCCCAGGGGGAAATGCAAACATTAAAAAATATTATAGGAATATCTATATTATTATTGTAATGAAAACTGCTAAGGGAAATGCAAGGTGTTCTCCTATGCATATAACATTAAAATTTTATCTAGTGTAGGGGATTAGAGAAGATTCCTGGAGGACATTTAGACTAAAACCTGAAGGATTATCTAATTAGGTAGCTAGATGTGCTAATCAGGCAGAGGAAGCAGCACATGTTGGGTGAGTTGAAGTTTGGCAAATTCAAATACTGAAATAAGATCAGGGTGGATTAAACACTGTGAGTGTGAAAGAGAACAGCCTCAAGTCACTGCAAAAAGATAAACAAAATAATTCCACAAACATTTTTTGTGTATGAGTATATAAAATTAGCTCTATAAATCTGAGCACTATTATATAAAGTTCATTAATGAATAATAAGAAAAATATACAAAGTTCATCATGTTACTCTGAATATTTTAAAAATTTAGTCATTGTAAAAATATGAGAAAAACAGCATTAACATGGATACCATAGACAAAAGGTATGTTACCTGTGATCATTATATATATAAACATCCTAGCATATTATTAACATTCTTCTGTTCTTTCTACCTATATTTCATATTATTATTTTATATTATTCTATTACTCTCTTCAGCCATTGATTACATGCTAATTTATTTTTGCTTGTGTGTGTAAAATTTTTCTCCAAAATTGTAAACTCCTAAAGAGTAGAGGTTTCTCTTCTATTTCCAAAATGCCCTTGCATGGCAGGTATTTAGAAACTCTGGTTGACTTAGAAGATTTCAACTATGACTGAGTCACAATGAACTCCAGATACACAACTTGCCAGTATTTCATGGAGATAAAGAGGACGTAAATCAACATTTGACACACAACCATAATAACTTCCCAGAATCAAATCAAGAATCCCTGGTCTGACGTTTTATTCTGTTCCCTGAGGCTGCAGAAAAATAATGACACATGTCATCTAATCATAAGGAGAACAAGACTGTCTCATTAAAGTTTTGAACTTCAGATAAGGTAATAGGCAAGGCATTTACTTTTTTCCTCAAGTATGATCCAGGAATCCTCTTTTAAAATACTGACATAAGAAATTGAAAAGAAAAATGCTAAATTACTAAGAAGTGCATATCACCTCCCCTTCTTTTTTTT
>PISX010028299.1:0-21740 GCA_004024625.1 Mellivora capensis
TCAATATTATCAAAGCCATCTATGAAAAACCCACCGCAAGTATTCTCAGTGGAGAAAAACTGAAAGCTCTTCCGCTAAAGTCAGGAACACTGCAGGAATGTCCATTATCACCACTGCTATTCAACACAGTACTAGAAGTCCTAGCCTCAGCAATCAGACAACAAAAAGAAATTAAAGGCATCCAAATCGGCAAAGAAGAAGTCAAACTCTCACTCTTTGCAGATGGTATGGTACTATATGTGGAAAACCCAAAAGAGTCCACTCCCAAACTGCTAGAACTTGTACTGGAATTAAGTAAAGTGTCAGGATATAAAATCAATGCACAGAAATCAATTGCATTTCTTTATACCAACAACAAGACAGAAGGAAGAGAAATTAAGGAGTCAATCCAATTTACAATTGCACCCAAAACCGTAAGATACCTAGGAATAAACTTAACCAAAGAAGCAAAGAATTTATACTCAGAAAATTATAAAATACTCATGAAAGAAATTGAGGAAGACACAAAGAAATGGAAAAATGTTCCATGCTCCTGGTTTGGAAGAACAAATATTGTGAAAATGTCTATGCTACGTAAAGCAATCTACACGTTTAGTGCAATCCCTATCAAAATCCCATCCATTTTTTTCAAAGAAATGGAACAAATAATCCTAAAATTTATATGGAACCAGAAAAGACCTCGAATAGCCAAAGGAATATTGAAAAAGAAAGCCCAAATTGGTGGCATCACAATTCAAGACATCAAGCTCTATTACAAAGCTGTCATCATCAAGACAGTATGGTACTGGCACAAAAACACACATAGATCAATGGAACAGAATAGAGAGCCCAGAAATAGACCCTCAACTCTATGGTCAACTAATCTTTGACAAAGCAGGAAAGAATGTCCAATGGAAAAAAGACAGTCTCTTCAACAAATGGTGTTGGGTAATTGGACAGCCACATGCAGATGAATGAAACTGGACCATTTCCTTACACCATACATGAAAATAGATTCAAAATGGGTGAAGGACCTCAATGTGAGAAAGAAATCTATCAAAATCCTTGAGGGGAACGCAGGCAGCAACCTCTTCGACCTCACCCACAGCAACTTCTTCCTGGGAACATCACCAAAGGCAAGGGAAGCAAGGGCAAAAATTAACTATGGGGATTTCATCAAGATCAAAAGCTTTTGCAAAGCAAAGGTAACAGTTAACAAAACCAAAGACAACTGACAGAATGGGAGAAGATATTTGCAAACGACATATCAGATAAAGGGCTAATATCCAAAATCTATAAAGAGCTTAGCAAACTCATCACCCAAAGAACAAATAATCCAATCAAGAAATGGGCAGAGGACATGAACAGACATTTCTGCAAAGAAGACATCCAGATGGCCAAAAGTCACATGAAAAAGTGCTCCACATCACTCGGCATCACTCGGCAAATCAAAACCACAATGAGATACCACCTCACACCAGTCAGAATGGCTAAAATTAACAAGTCAGGAAGTGACAGATGTTGGCAATGTTGCCGAGAAAGGGGAACCCTCCTACACTGTTGGTTGGGAATGCAAGCTGATGCAGCCACTCTGGAAAACAGCATGGAGGTTTCTCAAAAAGTTGAAAATGGAGCTACCCTATGACCCAGCAATTGCCCTACTGGGTATTTACCCTAAAGATACAAACATAGTGATCCGAAGGGGCACGTGCATCCGGATGTTTATGCAGCAATGTCAACCATAGCCAAACTATGAAAAGAACCTAGATGTCCATCAACAGATGAATGGATAAAGAATATGTGGTATATATATACAATGGAATACTATGCAGCCGTCCAAGGAAATGAAATCTTGCCATTTGAGATGATGTGGATGGAATTAGAGGGTATTATGCTTAGCGAAATAAGTCAATCAGAGAAAGACAACTATCATATGATTTCCCTGATATGAGGAAGTGAAGATGCAACGTGGGGGGTTGGGAGGTAGGGAAAAGAATAAATGAAACAAGATGGGATCGGGAGGGAGACAATCCATAAGGAACTCTTAATCTCACAAAACAAACTGAGGGTTGCTGGGGGGAGAGGGGTCGGGAGAGGGTGGTGGGATTATGGACATTGGGGAGGGTATGTGCTATGGTGAGTGCTGTGAAGTGTGTAAACCTGGCGATTCACAGACCTGTACCCCTGGGGCTAAGAATACATTATATGTTTATAAAAAAATTAAAAAAATCCTGATGCCAGTGCTCTAAACCCATACACTTTCATTCATTTTGCTTGAGTTGGTCCCAAGTTTTGTATTCTCTCATTCACAAAGGTCAAAATCTCAAGTCATCTTGCATTTTTTTTTGCACCTTAATTTTCTTTGTAACTAACCCCTGTGCATAATTTTATGGAATTCTTTTAAATATCCACTTTTCCATATTGCATTGTTACCACTGTGCTTATCCAGACTCTCATTAATGTTTACTAGAATTATCCTAATAATGATATCTTAAATAGTCTTTTTAATTTTTCTCATTGTACTAGGTCTAGAAATGAAATAATAGTTAATATTTACTGAAGATTTCCAATATGCCTGATGCAGAGCTAGATACGTTATTTAAATCAACAGTGACCTGTAATATGTATTTTATTTTCTTTCCCATATTCCAGAGGTGGAAACTGAAGTACTAGGAGATTAAGAATTGTGTCTAAAAGTGACAGACCTGTGAGTAAAACCCAAATCCATTTGATTTTCAAGTGACATGAGCTCAAACATCTCCTGTCTCTTCTCTTTCTTTCTCTCAGTAACTCTCTCTTGTTCTCATTTGGTGTAAGATGCTCCTTTGTGTTAAAATTACATGTTCCCTTAAGTTTCTCTAGTCTTCTGCATGCTCCCTAAGGACAGGAACTTTATGTCTTTCATGCAAAAATTGTCCTATAAATTTTGCGGGCTCTAAATTATTTACTGAAATTTCTTAAAGAAATTTACAAGATAAAGTTTTAAGTTTGCTATATTAATTTTCTATCTTCTCTAAGATTATATTTTTCTTAAGTCAAACATGGCCCTTCCCCTTCATATTATTAATTTGCTTGGTATATCCTTGTTTAAGTATGGCATAAAGATAAATGTCAGCTCTTTTGTGACAAAATCTCTAAGATTCCAAACATTTTGAATAAGATTATTTAACTGCCCAAACTGACCCTTCAAAATTAAAATTATCTTTTGTGGAGATGAGACGCTATTAATATAGCCTAGGGCATGTACTATTTTTACAAGTATAAAACCAATTTAAAAATTAGAAATATAATTTTGCATCTCTTTTATTATCCTAATTGTATATAAATTATGCACAGCGAAAGAACTGGACTGGTAGGATATGGCACTGAAGTCTTAAGCTTTTGTGGGATGATGGGTGATTTTTTTTTTCCTACATTCTGCCTTTTTGGGCTTTTAAATTTTTTTAATGATAAATATATTTTGTACTTGAATGGAAAATAGAAAATTTATATTTAAAAGAGACGTTAAAAGTAATTACATACCTCCCAACAAAATCAGAGACAATTGTCCTAGGAAAACCAAAAGTTTATGATTTTACTTTTTAAGTGTCACAGACCAAGCTATGAAACAATGATGAGAGTGAGAGCCAAATTTTAGTAATTTTCCACATATTGACCAAAATCCTAACATCTTCAATCAATATGTGGAAAACTTCAAAATATAAATATTGAAACAAGGGAATGACAAACATAATTACAGAATGGAAGCCAAAAAATATCTGTTAGCCATATTATTTAAAGAGAAAATTACTAGAACAATCATAACCCAAGGCCCTACTGGGTAAATACTTTTTTGGAAGAAGTTACAGCAGCACAAAGACTTTAGTGAAAATATCACTAAGTATGCTGGGTGACCCAGAGAAGGAATATCTAAATCATACTAAAACTATTTTAATATATGGCACCTAAACATGTACACTATTTACTAAGAAGTTTAATCATTTTTTAGAAAAATGATCATTTAATTATCACAAGGTGAATATTAGTATGGAATAGATAAAAATGCTGAAAAGATATTTTTAATGACCATCTTGTTAGATAATCAAACAATAAAATGATAGAAAATAAGCATACCAATTATAAAATGTTCATTAAGTAACTTTACAAATATTTATTGAGTCCCTAGTATGGATAGGAAAGGTGCATGTTCCTGGCAGAGGACAGAGTATCTGCAAACAACCTAAAGCAGAAATCTTCATGCATAGGAAAAGCTGAAAGAAGGGCAGTATAATTCAACACAAAGTTCAGTGAGGTAGAATCCTGTGAACTAAGTTCAGCAGAAGAGAGTTGCAGGGTACAGTTTACATTCTAGATGATGCATTGTGAAAAACAGGTGTAATTGGGGTGGTGTGAGGTGGTGTGATATATATCAGTCAGACAGGGTCCAGCAGGAGATAGATGATGCACTCAAGGAGGCATAATTGAAGAATGATTAACAAAGATGTGGTCAGAATCAAAGGAAACCGACAAAGGTTGTTGAAACATCTTGGGCTAGCAAACTTGAAGGGGCAAAGGGAGAGGTTATAGGAACCTAAGGAAAAATTCTAACTACAGAAGAATGCTCCTGGTAATAAAAGCTGTGACCCCAATAAAGAAAACTCATCATTGCCAAACTATGACTCATTCAGGAGGGAACTGGTGACTCCACAGTCATATCTCCTATAGGTGACCTCCCATTGGTCAAATCCAGGGAAAGCCAGAGGCTAAGAATGCTATCCATGGAGATTAAACACTAGAGGCCCATAGCAGGATGAAGAAGGATAGAGAACAGATCTAGTGGTGCGATGGCAAATATCTAGCTTAGAGTGCCAGGGCAGCATAAGGAAAATAGTGAGCAGTCTGAAGCAGTTGTGTAGGTTAGATATGATGGTGCTTTGACTAGAAGATTGATGTGGAGATAGGTGAGGAAAGGAGATGCCAGAGATATCTTGGAGTTGGAATGATCAGGACAGATATCTATTTCTAAAGCACTTCCTTTGCTAGCTCTTATCTAGCCAAATTACATTTAAATTTGTAATTTTGATTCAACAAATATAAATTTTTATATATGATTATGAATATCATTAACAAACATAACAACTTTATCATTCTCCATAGATGTCTAATTTTGTTGAGTCCTATTTGCCAAATACTAAGTAGCCTCATATTTAAGCCTTTTAAAATCTCTATGAGGTCAGGATTACCATATCTATTTTCAGGTGAGAAAAGATATGAAATGAAAAATAACATAATTTGTTCCAGTCAGAGAGGGTGCCACCATTTGAACTCAGTTCTTTTAACCACAAGCCACCATATTATCTTGCCTTACCATTCTACCAAACTATTTCTCTGTCTCCCATAGAAGGGGTATTGTGTTTGGTGCTGTGGAATTGAAGAGTATATATGAATTTCAAAATAGTCTTTGAATTTGTAATCTAAATAGAGGAAGGGATGTATGTCTGCAGTGATACATGACATTGCACAAACAATAGTCACTGTGTAAGTGGTATGATTCACTTCAGAGGATGTCTTCCTTGAGGGAAGGAAACAGTCTAGATTAATAAAAACTAAAGTGTTCTTTGGTTTTAAGAGATTTTATTGTTACAATTATGTGTCTTCAGTAAACACACTCATGTACATGGGCCCAACAGAGAAATCCAATGTGGCATATTCTGTCACATAAGTACATAAACATAGTTCCACTTCTAGTATATTTTAACCAGCAATTCCAAATTTTACCTGCCCTACTTACAGGTACCTATTTCATGCATTCTATTACCACATTGTCTGAAAATTTAAGACTATACTTATTCCAAAAGTTATCCTTTTTATTACATATACCAAAAAAAAAAAAAAAGGAGAAACGAGGTAATTATCTGCTATTACCTTTTACTTTATAGATGCTTTATGCTATCAGTAGAGGATACTGGCCCACCACATTCTAACACACTTATCAAATAAATAATGATGTCCTTTCTGGTCTGTTTCCTGCCCTCAGCAAAGACATGCGCCATGCTTTAGAGCATGGTTATATGTCTCTTGCTTCATCATCACAAACTAAGCTATTGTCTTCCAAAGCACTGATAATTTCAACAGTTTCTGGGTGTTGAGAGTCTGGGACTTACCCTCAACCAGGACTTCTGTCGCTCTTCTCTCGGAAGAGGTTTCCAGCATGAATTCCCCATATTTCTGAAGTCTTCTTTTTGAGTATTTTCTATTACTAAAAAAAAAAAAAGAGAGAAAGAGAGAGAGAGAGAGAGAAATCCTGCTTTCTCTCAAAAAACAGCTCTGTATACTAAGGGCATGAGGTAACACTTTTTAATCCACAAGGCAAATGAAGTCCTACTGCTCTACATTTATATATCCAAGAAGGCAATATTTATGACTCTTAACAAAATTTTGAAAGCATAATGATTTAAAATTTTAAGTTAACTTTTTAATCATTTAAATTTTTTTCATAATAAAGATTAGGACATATTACACACACATAGTATAAACATGACAAGAAATTATATAGAAATAATGATAGTACATAAATATTAATACAGATAATGGAAAAAGAATCCTTGGGTCAAGTGGACCATAATTGTGTTAAGTAATTTTTAACCCTATATTTTAAACACTCTAGAAAATCCAAATAAAAGCACTAACCAATGGGAATTAACTATGCAATTAGAAAGTATAATAAAAGATACTGGACAATTTCAGTTCTTATGGTGGAATTATTTTTTTTAATTTTTTAAAAGTTTTTATTTTAATCTCAGTTAACATACGGTGTTAAATTTGTTTCAGGTGTACAATACAGTGATTCAGCACTTCCATACATCACTTAGTGCTCATCATGATAAGTGTACTCCTTAATCTCCACCACCTATTTAACCCATTCCTCCCACCCCCCTCTCCTTAGTAATCATCAGTTTATTCTCTATAATTAAGAGTCTGTTTCTTGATTTGTCTCTCTCTCTCTTTCTTTTTCCCCTGCTAGGTTGTTTTGTTTCTTAAATTCCACATATGTCTGAAATCATATGGTATTTGTCTTTCTCTGACCAATTTATTTCACTTAGACTTATATTCCCCAGCTCCATCCAGGTCATTCCAAATGGCAAGATTTCATTCTTCTTTTGTAGCTGAAAAATATTCCAGAATGTGTGTGTATGTGTGTGTGTGTGTGTGTGTGTGTAACATCTCCTTTATCCATTCATCAGTCAGTGGACACTTGGGCTACTTCCATATTTTTAGTCTTGTAAATAATGCTGCAATAAACATAGGGGTCCATGTACCCCTTTGAATTAGTGTTTTTGTATTCTTTGGGTAAACACCCAGTAGTGTGATTACTGGATCATAAGGTAGTTCTATTTTTAACTTTCTGAGGAAACTCTGTGGTATTTTCCACAGTGGCTGTACCAATTAGTATTGTCACCAGCAATGCAAGAGGGTTCCTTTTTCTCCATATTCTCACCAACACTTATTTCCTATATCTTTTATTTTAGCCCTTCTAACAGGTATGAGGTGATATAATCTCATTATAGTTTTGATTTGTATTTCCCCGATGATGAGTGATGTTGAGCATCTTCTCCTGTATCTGTTGGCCATCTGTTCATGTCTTTTGCCCATTTTGTAATGGGATTATATGTTTTGGTGGTATTGAGTTTTTAAAGTTCTTTATATATTTTGGATACCTTTATTAGACATATCCTTTGCAAATATCTTCTCCCATTCTGTAGGTTGTCTTTTAGTTTTGTTTGCTTTCTTCACTGAGCAAAAGCTTTTTCTTTCTTTTCTTTTTTTTTTTTAAGTAGTCCCAATAGTTAATTTTTGCTTTTGTTTCCCCTGCCTCAGGAGATACATCTAGAAAAAAGTTGCTACAGCCAATGTCAAAGGTTACTACTGCCTTTGTTCTCTTATTGGATTTTGAAGGTTTTGGGTCTCACTTTTAGGTCTTTCATCCATTTTGAGTTTATTTTTGTGTATGGTATAGGAAAGTGATCCAGTTTCTTTCTTTTGCATATTCCTGTCCAGTTTTCCCCACAACATTTTTTTAGAGACTTCCCCTATTATATTCTTTCCTGCTTTGTAAAAGTTTAATTGACCATATACTTGTAAGTTTGTTTCTAGGTTTTCTATGTCATTTTGTAATATAACTTGAAGTCCAGAATTGTGATGCCTCCAGCTTTGCATCTTTTCTTTTTCAAGATTGCTTTGGCTTTTGGGGTCTTTTGTGGTTCCATACAAATTTTAGGATTATTTGTCCTAGCTCTGTGAAAAATACTCTTGTTATGTTGATAGGGATCACATTAAACATGTAGGTTGCTTTGGGTAACAATATTTGTTCTTACAATCCATGAGCATGGAATGTCTTTCCATTACTTTGTATCATCTTTAGTTTCTTTCATCAATGTTCTATACTTTTCAGAATATATGTCTTTCACCTCTTTGCTTAGGTTTATTCCTAGGTACCTTATTATTTTTGGTGCAAACTGCAAATATTAAAATGTTTTCTTATTGGTATATACAAATGCAACAGATTTCTGTACATTGATTTTGTATCCTGTGACTTTACTGAACTAGTTTAACAATTCTGGCAGTCTTTTGTGTTTTCTATATAGAGTATCATGTCATCTGCAAATAGTGAAAGTTTTGCCTCTCCCTTATTGATTTGGATGCCTTTTATTTTTTTGTTGTCTGATTGCTGTGACTAAGACTTCCAGTACTATGTTGAATAAAAGTGGTAAGAGTGTACATCCTTGTCTTTTTCCTGACCTTGGGGGAAAGCTTTCAGTTTTTCCCCATTGAGGATAATGTAAGGTATGGATTTTTCATATATGGATTTTATTATGTTGAGGTATGTTTCCTCTAAACTTCCTTTGTTGAAGGTTTTTATTATGAATAGAAGTTGTACTTTGTCAAGTGCTTTCTCTGATCCTATATATCTTATCCTTTTATTGATGTAATGTATTACATCGAAATATTGAACCATCCTTATACCCCTAAATAAATTCCACTTGATCCTAATAAATGATCTTTTAATGTATTGTTGAATTCAGTTTGCTAGTATTTTATTGAGGTTTTTTGCATCCATATTCATCAGGAATATTGACATGTCCTTCACTTGTAGTGGTGTCTTTATCTAGTTTTGCTACCAAGATAATGCTGGCCTCATAGAATGAATTTAGAAGTTTTCATTCCTTTTCTATTTTTTGGAATAGTTTGAGAAGAATAGGTATTAACTCTTCTTGAATTATTTAGTAAATTTGCCTTTGAAACCATCTGGTCCTGGAGTTTTGTTTTTTGGGTGTTTTTGATTACTGATGGATTTTCTTTGCTGATTATTGGTCTGTTCAAATTTTATTATTTTTTCCTATTTCAGTTTTGACAGTTTATATGTTTCTAGGAATTTATCCATTTCTTCTATGTTGTCCAGTTTGTTGGGATACATCTTTTCATAATATTCTCTTATAATTGTTTGTATTACTGTGGTGGTGTTGTTATTTCTCCACTCTCATTTGTGATTTTATTTTTTTTTCTTGATAATTCTGGTTAGACATTTGTCAATTTTATTGATCTTTTTCAAAGAACCAGCTCCTAGTTTCATTGGTCTTTTCTATTGTGTTTTTTTTTTTTAGTTTCTAATTTATGTCTGCTCTAATCTTTATTGTTTCCCTCTTCTGCTGGTATTAGGTTTTGTTTGTTGTTCTTTTTCTAGCTCCTTTAGGTATAAGGTTAGGTTGTTTATTTGAGATATTTCTTGATTCTTAAGGTAGGCCTGTATTTTTATAAACTTCCCTCTAAGAACCACTTCTATTGCATCTCAGAGATTTTGGACCATTGTGTTTTGTTTTCATTTGTTTCCATGTACTTTTTCAGTTCTTCTTCTTCTTTTTAAAAATATTTAATTAATTTAGAGAGAGAGAGAGAGAAAGTGAGAGGGGGCAGGGCAGGGGGAAGGGAGGGAGAGTATCTCAAGCAGACTCTGTGCTAAGTGTAGAGCCTGATGCAAACACTTAACCCACTGAGCCATCCCATTTTAGTTCTTCTTTTATTTTCTGGTTGACCCATTCATTGTTCAGGATCATGTTATTTAACCTCCACATATATGTGGTCTTTCTAAAAATTTTCCTGCAGTATCATAGTGTTTTGGCCAGAAAGGACACATGGTATGACTTCAGTCTTCTTGAATTTACTGAGGCTTGTTTTGTGGACAATATGTGATCTATTCTGGAGAATGTTCCATGTGCACTTGAAAAGAATGTGTATTCTGCTGTTTTAGGATGAAATGTTCTGAATATATCTGTTAAATCCATCTGTTCCAGTGTATCATTCAAAGCCATTATTTCCTTGTTGATTTTCTGTTTAGATTATCTATCTGATGTAAGTGGGGTGTTAAAGTCCCCTACTATTACTGTATTATTATTAATTATTTTATGTTGTTATTAACTATTTTATATATTTAGGTGCTCTCACATTGGCTGTATAAATGTTTATAGTTGTTATGCCTCCTTGTTGGATTGTCCTCTTTATTATTATAGGTCTCTTGTTGGTGGTCTTTGTTTTAAAGTCATTTTATCTGATATAAATATTGCTACTCCACCTTTCTTTTGACATCTATTTGCATGATGTTTTTCCATGCTCTCACTTTCAATCTGCAGGTGTCTTTATGTCTAAAATGAGTCTCTTGTTGGCAGCATGGGTCTTGTTTTTTTTTAATCCATTCTGTCCACCCCTTTCTTTTGATTGGAGCATTTAGCTCATGGTAGAATTATTTAAAACAACCTATTTCAGTAAAGGTAAAATGTATGAGGTACTACAGCTGTTTGTAAAATGTTAGGTCCATATCAGGCTTTGAGGGTACTGGATAGTTACTGTGTTGAGTCAAAATGTTAACAAGATTAATAAATCTGGAACTGTATCATAAACTACTAAACAAAAGGAAATTAAATTCAGAAAAAGTGATAAAATTATCAGTGGATGAAAAGAAAAAATTAATAGCATGTTTTATCAGTATTGAAAACCAAATGGTTTGTGCATTGCAACAATTGTTAAGTATGATTTGGGGAAGATGATGGGGTGTTTGGGTGGCTCAGTCAGTTAAGCATCTGCCTTCGGCTCAGGTCATGATCCCAGGGTCCTGAGATCAAACCCTGCGCTGGGCTTGCTTAGTGGGGAGCCTGTTTCTCTGTCTACTCCTCACTCGTGTGTGCTCTCTCTCACTATCTCTGTTTCTCTCTGTCTCAAATAAATAAAATCTTTTAAAAAAATTGGGGGAGGTGATTGTTGATACATGTTACAGTATTATTCAAACAATCTTGAATAAGTTTGAGAATAAGGACTGCATCTGAAGATCCAATTACTTTCACATTACAAATGAAATAAACAAAAAAATATGCTTTTGGTGTTACATATTCAAACCTAATATATTTGTACTGGAATCCGCAAACACACCAGTAAGTGGAAAAAAAGTATTCACTTAAAATGTCTTTCCTCTATTTTATAAAGATACCCAGAGGTATTTTTGTTTGTTCTTATTTTTTCTCTTTAATAAACCATTTTATTTTCATTTCTTAATAAGTCACTTTCAATAATTTCATAATACCACTCTTTATTCAACTTAAAACCATAATAAAAATTGGTACATACAGAAATAAGTTATATTTATACTTGGGACTGATTTAAAAATTGTCATGCTTGGGGCGCCTGGGTGGCTCAGTGGGTTAGAGCCTCTGCCTTCGGCTCAGGTCATGGTCCCAGGGTCCTGGAATTGAGCCCCGTGTCGGGCTCTCTGCTCGGTGGGGAGCCTGCTTCCTCCTCTCTCTCTGCCTGCCTCTCTGCCTACTTGTGATCTCTGTCAAATAAATAAGTAAAATCTTAAAAAAAAATTGTCATGCTAGAGGAATAGTTTAGTATCACCTGGCTTACGACAAATGTTACCATGTAATACATGTCTTGAAATTTCTGTTATCATTAGTGTTAGGAGTTCAACTCCTATGCAAATGTAAACATTCAAATTACAGGCAATAGAATTTAGAAGATAAATTAAACATCTGTGTCTGTCTTTCCTTGGGTAAAGTTTAATGATGGGAAAGAGACAAAACTTTGGTTTTATAAAAATCTTTGAGTATTTTCACAAAGGAATAATCCCCAAAGAATTTAAATAAAGCAAGCATAGATATTATGTTATCAACATCATATAGAAATAATGTGACCTGGGGATGGAGATATTAACCCTCTCCCCTCCCTAACACACACACATGTTTGAGATAATATGTCTTTCTTGTTTATATTTTGGACAAAATTTCATTCTCTGTTTTTTGTTACTATATTTGACGCATGTACCTAATATGGTTATTGCTGTTAGTGTCAGCAAAAGTAAGTTATAACTAAGCAATATTTCTTTAAAATATATTTTTTTAAATTAGCGGTAAACTGTCACCTCTTTTCAGATGATTTAGATCATAGATTTTATTCAGGAAAGGGGAAATAAAGCTGAGGAAGAAAAACAATCATATTTGTAGGAGAGAGTATATATAGTACAACATTAAGATCCTTAACTAGGACAGAAACATCAGGTGAGAAAGCTCTGCCATTAGAAAGCAAACTTGAAAGTATAAAAGAAAGTGCCTAACACTTGAGAAAAACCAAGATGTGCTGGTGGAGAAAAGACATTAAATGATATGTAAAATCAGTCCTCCTTTCTCATTTATCATTAATTTATTCTGTAAAATTGTATATAGCCAGAGTCCAGTTATATTCTCATTCATGCTTTCATTCAATATCTATGAAATATCTATAAAGTTTGAAGCAAGTGTATGGTGGGGATAAGAAATGAAAAGGAATCATTGCCTTTAAGAAGTAGACAGTCTTATTGGAAAGGTAAGACACTAACCAGATGTAACTCATTATGTATTGAAGCTGTGTAGAGGATAGTAGGTTGTTAGGTACCAAAACAAATATCTAGGAAGCAGGCACTGAAGAAGATTACATGAGGGAGCAATAAAGGAAGATTAGTAGAGAAGACTTAACAGAATTGGAAGAAAATCTTGTAAAAAGTGGTTAAGAATTTGGTTTCTGATGAGTGGAGTTTTGTAAGTAGGAAATCCAGCGTAAGCAGAGGCATGGAGGCAAGGAATGGTGTGAGGGAACAAGATATATATGTCTAATGTTAAAGGATGTGTTGTATTAGAGAGTTTGAGGGGGACTAATAAGAGGAAAAGAAGTACCTAACATTTATTGAGTATTACTATATACCAGAAACTTTACAGATTCTCACAATAACATCACAAGGTAAGTACTATTATCTCCATTTTATAGAAAGAAAAAAAACTGAAGAGATGTATTTGGAATTGATTAAAGAGACTTACATAAAAGGAAATGCTATAGTCTGTGTGCTAAGTGAAAGAGACAATTTACAGAAGGAAATGCAGATATCTAAGAAAAAAGAAGAATATAAATTAGAAGTAGGGATAATACACATTTTGTGAATTAAATTTCATTTTTCATAGACCACTGACTTTTTAAAAACTAATCTGTAAAGTGAATTAAAGAATGCCAGTCTAGGGAAATTCTTAGCTTCAGTGAATAAATTCACAATATTAGCACTGAACGGTGAGAAAGCAAAATTGCTTCTCTGTGAGGTAATGGCAGATCTCATTTGATATAATTTAAAAAAAAATCCATCATGAAGATGCAAAAATCTGCCATAAAGATTCTACTGTCTGTCAGTAGCTAAGGAGATATTATACCCATAAAGAAGTCACTTAATTTTTCTCAGAAATAAAATGGGAGAAGTACACAGAACAGAGTCCAGAGAACAGTTGGGCATACTTTTTAGAAGATAATAGACTTGTTCCCTCTTCTTTAAGTTTGTAGAGCTCTTGCATCCATCAATACTGTCTTTGCTTCCTTCTTTCTTTCCTTTCTACTGTCCTTCCTCCTCCCTCCTACTTTCCTTCCCACCTTCCTTCCTTCCTTTTTATGGCTTGGATGCTGATATATCATGCTATAGGAAGTTCAAAGAACAGAAAAATGCTTATGCAGTTACAAACAAGAGTATAAAAGCTGGAAAGGATATGAAGCAGATAAAGCTTCATCTAAAGGACATACAATTAATATATCCAATTTTTAATTTTTTAAATTTTGAGTGACCAATGTAAACATTAGGAATTGGGTCGTTTACTTTGGCTACATTCTTATATTTGGTAATCGTGGCAAAGAAAACAGAAAAGACTTTTCTAAAATTGAAATAAGTGATATAGTACCCATGATCTTAGGGTGCTCCTTTTGAAATTTGGTAAGTTTCACTTATAATTACAGGTATGCTGAAAAGATTCATGATATTACATAAGGTAGAAGAAGTTGGCAATCTTAGCTTAGTATACGGACGTTAGAAAAAGTAGTAGCAATGTTAGTCTCCAATAAAAAGATTTCATCTTGTTCATCAAGTTCTTTATACAAGTTCTGTCATTTGGCAGGCGTCAGCAGCATCTTTTGGTAACTAAGTATTCTTAATCTAAAGGTAAAAGTTTTTCTAGGTTATACTCTTTCTGACTCCTAAATCTTTTTTTTTAAGATTTTATTTATTTATTTGACAGAGAGAGAGAGATCACAAGTAGGCAGAGAGGCAGGCAGAGAGGGGAGGCAGGCTCCCTGTTGAGTAGAGAACCCGATGCGGGGCTTGATCCCAAGACCCTGGGATCATGGACCTGAGCCAAAGGCAGAGGCTTTAACCCACTGAGCCCCATGACTCCTAAATCTTGATATAGAGTATCTGTTGCCAGTTTTCAAAACTGGCTCCAATAAATCAAGGAATATGGAGGGAGAGAGAATCAATATTTAGAATATAAAATATAAAGCTCTGATTTATTAGAATATTTCCAGAACCAGGGTGCCTGGGTGGCTCAGTCGTTAAACATCTACCTTTGGCTCATGTCATGATCCCAGTATCCTGGGATCAAACCCGGCATCGGGCTCCCTGCTCAGTGGTAAGCCTGTATCTCTTTTACCACTCCCCGTCCTTTTGTTCCCTGTCTCACTGCCTCTCTGTAAAATAAATAAATAAAAATCTTTAAAAATAAAGAATATCTCCAGAATCATATTGGGTAATATGAGATTAACTGAGAAATTTTTATTTTAAATATAAGATATATATAGGTTGAGAAATATTTACCAATTTGGCAGGTGTAAAATGGTGGATGGGGCACCTGGGTGGCTCAGTTGGTCTTGATCTTAGAGGTGTGAATTCAAGCCCCATGTTGGGCTCCACACTTAGCATGAAGCTTACTTAATAAATAAAATAAAAATAATAATAAAATAAAATGGTGAAATAGGGTATTTCCACTTTTGGCCAAGATGAATAATAGGGACCAAATGTGATCTTTTATCTGAATCAATAAAATGAGGGGAAAATAGTTTTATAAAGGGGACTGGGCCTCAGGCAACTGGAAACTGTGATCCATGTGTTTTCATCAGCTTACAGCCTTAAGAGAGTGTCCAGGTTATGGTGCAGAGAGGGCAAACTCAAGGGAAGACTTGTGGACTCCCTGAGTTGAGGTCATGAAGATGAGAATCAAGAAAGATCAAGGTACCTAAAGTTCATAGGACAGAGAACCAAAATGGAGATAGTTGCACAGAGTGAACTCTGGAGATTTGTAGAGGATTTCCACCAAGTATTCAGCTGAGTATATGGGAGGAAGAGGAAATTACACGAGGCTGAGAAAGAACAATTAGAAAGGAGTAATGAGAAGAGAACTGGTTCCGATCCTGGACTGGGAATATCAGGTGGCTCTTTCTACCAGTCAGACTGGAGAAAAATATAACTCAGGAAGCACTGGGTAGAGTACACAGAGGATCTAGACTCACTACCACAGAATAATTAGACGAAACATTGCTCTAGTACAGCCTAACATATTTTATAAGCACTCCTCTATAGTGACAGAAATTACCTTGGGGATATAAGAAAGGTTGGGGCCAGAGGAAAGTATTACAAAGCAGCAGAGGAAAATTTTGGAGACTATATATATGTTCATTATCTAGATTGTGATTGTGGTTTCATCTGTCAAAATTTATCAGGGATGCCTAGGTGGCTTAGCTGGTCGAGTGTCTGCCTTTGGCTCAGGTTGTGATTCCAGGGTACTGGGATCTAGCCCCGCATCGGGCTCCCTGCTGGGTGGGGAGTCTGCTTCTCCCTCTGCCTCTCCAACTTCTTATGCTTTCTCTCTCTCTCTCTCTCTCTCTCTCTAAAATAAATAATTTTAAAAAATCTAAAAAATCATATCAATTGTAGTCTTTAAATAGGTATGTTTTATTGTATGTCAGGTATACCTCAATAAAGCTATTTTAAAAAGTTGTAATATTGGCAATTACATATGTTCAATCTGTACAAACATTTCATTCTATTCAGATATATTTTAAAGAAATAGGACAAGATCTATATTGAGAATATTGCTTTGTGATTACTTTGTTATTACATTCTTGTTAATTCATTTAATTGTTCCACACACTGAGTATCTACTCTGTGTCAAGAATTCTGCTGTGAAAGCTTTTTGCATTGTTTTTAGTTTTCTTCTTCATGTAGGAATTCCTTTTAAAAGCTTAGTACAAAAAAATCATTCCAATTAATTGAGCATTCTATTTAATTGTAAAATGGTCAATATAAGAAAGTTAGAGTAAATAGGACAATTAAAATAGTGGCTTATAAAGATCAATTTTACTTTTCTAATATGTCAGTATCCTCATTGCTGCCCTCCATGACAAACTACTATATAAATTTAGAAAAAAAAAGATAGTTATATGATAGTGTAGCCACTTAATATTCATGAAATGCCATAGGCAGCTAAAGAGGAAGGAATCAAACCAAACCATTTTGTCCTCTGACTTACCAAAAACACAGCTAAGTGACTTGAGGATTAGTGTCATTAAGCACATCATTAATATTTTATGGTATGAGATGAGCACATCATATTTGAAAACTTATTGTTCAACCTACACACTCTCAGCAGTGGAATGATGCAAGAAAAACAAATAAACAGGAAGTTGTCTAAATTGATCTCTGTGGTTCCAGAAAATTTTATCAATTTAATCATTGATCTTCATCTTCACAGGTCCTCAAGAAAGCCATTCAGAAACCTTTTCATGATGATATCACTTAAGAAACACGTTGAAGTTAGCCTAATATTGAAAGTAAGGTGGCTTGCAGTAATTACAGCTGATAAACTTGACATCAGTCACTTTAATAACTTTAGAATGAAATATTAATCAGAACATTTATAAATATTCAGAAAAGAAAGTGATGTTTATTTGGCAGCAATATGGTTCCACCAAAGTTAGTCAATACAAACTAATTTTACTCCCATTCCTAAATTGCCTAACTAAAAGTGAGTAAGAAAAAGCATAGAGAACATCTGGATTTTAGTTCAAGTTGCTACCAGTGTTTTCCACCCCATGCATGTGTATAAGATGAAAGAATGAGGTTTAATGAAAGATACTATTACAGTGAAGAAACAGGACTTACGTGATGCGATCAGAAAGCATCTTTATTTTTATCTCTTACTGACCTTTAAACTAACTCAGAAAGGGACCACTTCCATTTCCTAGGTGAAAACTGGGGCAGCTCCTTGACTTTTCTGAACCGTCTTAGAGGAGATATTTTGCAGCCATGTTAAGCATCAAATGTAAACTCAATTCAGAAATTAAATACAAATTCACATAATAATTAAACTATATTTGATTCAAAATAGTTAAAATAATATTCCCTCATCCCAACAGGACTTTCTAGGTGGGAAGCTGAAGAAAGGGAAATGATTCACCTTATCTTGCTTACTGCAGGTTTTTTGTTTTGTTTTGTTTATTTATTTTTTTTTGCATTGATTCCTATGTACCCTATTTTATTGTGTGTCTTAATATTGTCTAGTATTTAATTTTACTTTGTTAACGTCAAAGACGGGAAGAGAATATTAAGAGGACAGGAAAATTCTTGTCTAGGGTGACTTAAGACACATTCTTCAGATCTGTCAAGTGTTGAAAGATGTCTTTCATGAGTGCTTTTATAGGTTCTTCAAGATCCACAATATAAACTTTAGTCTTCATTTCCTAGAAAATGCATGTTACTCTTGTTGGACCAATCCCTATTCAGTCTCTGATTTCCTGGTTTGATTTAGGTAGTGTATTTATATTTAATTTAATCTAGTTAGCCAGACTCATTATTGAGTAATCATTGTGCCCTTAGGCATTTTTTTGGATATCTTCTTTTATTTTATTTATTATTTTAAATATTTTATTTATTTATTTGAGAAAGAGTGAGAGATCAGAGGGGGAAGCAGACTCCCTGCTGAGCAGGGTGCCCAATGCAGCTCTTGATCCTGGGACTCCAGGATCATGACCTGAGCCAAAGGCAGACTCTTAACCAACTGAGCCACCCAGGTGCCCTTGGATATCTTTTTAAATGGCTCCTGGCCTTCTGTCTATCTCTATCCCTTGACTCATCTTCATCCCATTCTCTTCCTCCCTACCTCTCTTTCCTCCTTCCTTTCTTCCTTTTTCTTCCCTCCAGTTACAATCTGGCCATGAAAAACCCACACATAGTATATGCTCTGACAAACTGTGGGGATGCAGACAAATTCCAGAGCAATAGAAACTCTTGTTTTGCCACCAGTGGGTAGCCCATTATTAATCCTCCAGATGTCTCAGGCAGAGGTCCCTTAACTGTAGTGGCTTCCATCAGTATATATGAAGTTTCTATCTGTATAACTACAGTGGCTTCCATCAGTATCTGTCAGGCTTCTATCTATAAAGCCAAATAGGTTCTGGCACCAGCTCCAGTATGGGGGTGGTCCTTCATACCAACAGGAAACTCTCAGAACACTAGCTGGGTGTCTTACAATTTAATTCAATTCTGACATCATTCACCCAGAAATAGCATCAGATTCTATATGTTGGAGTTCAGTCCTACAAGATCATCAATACCTCCACTTACCATTCCCAACTTTTAAAGCCAGTCTCAAGCTCAAGTTGTTACCTATACTTCTGACTGACTGGCTAAGTCAGAGATTCCCGAGGCCCCCTCTTTGGGTTCTACTAATTTGCTAAAACAAAACTCAGAGAAACATTTTATTTATTAGATTGCCAGCCTATTATGAAAGGATATAACTCAGGAACAGCCAGATGGAAGAGATGCATAGAACAAGGCATGTGGAAAGGGCTCTGAGCTTCCATGCCTTCTCTGGGAATACCACACTCCCAGTACCTTCAAGTGTTCACCAACCTCAGAGCTCTCTCCAGATCCAGTCCTTTTTTTTTTTTTTAAATGGAAACTTCATTACATAGTCATGATTGATTAAGTCATTCGCCATTGGCAATTGATTCAACCTCCAGCCCCTCCCCTCTCTCTCTGGAGGTCAAGAGTGGGACTGAAAGTTTCAACCCTCTAATCAGCATGGTTGGTTTTCCGGACAACCAGCTCGCATTCCTTAGGCGAGATCCAAAAGTCACCTCAATGACATAATAAAAGACCTTTCTTGCTCTTATACTTAGGAAATTCCAAGAGTTTCAGGAGCTCTGAGCCAGAAATGAGGACAAAGACCAAATACATATTTCTTATTTTAAATCACAATATCACAATAACTTTTTTCTTTTGATTTGTTTCATATCATATGCCCCTCAGCTGGTGGGGGTGAAATATACAACACCATTTTCCCAAAGAAATCTTCCCCACAGAAATATTCTTCTTTCTTCATTTTTGTCCTTTTTCTAACCTTAGTATGATTGAAAGATGTTTGAGTTAAATTCTTTGAAAATGCCAGACTCTGTAATTTTTTTATTATGTTCAGTTAGCCACTGTATAGTGCATAATTAGTTTTTGATGTTGTGTTCAATGATTCATTAGTTACATATAACACCCAGTGCACATCATCCTCTTACCCCTCCCCCTACCCCCTCTCCTCTGAAACCCTCAGTTTGTTTCCTGGTCCATAGTCTCTTATTTTCCAAAAATGTGTGGTGATGTTAACCAGTTGAAAATAAAATGTCTCATAGGTGATATATTTCCTTTCATTAGTAGTACTCCATATGATACTTCAAAGATTTAGTTAAAGAAGTGTAAGGCCAAGCTGGTAGTAACTGACATTTACTAATCAAAATGGCACAGCATGAAAACATTTGGACCATCCTGCCTGCCCAACTTTGCCACTCTTACCTACATGGAAGAATAGTAATAATGCTACTTCAAAATACTGGAGCATATATTTGCTCACTAAGGTTATTTTTGCACTAACATTTTATACATTGTGCTAATGGTTTTTTTTTTGTTTTTTGTTTTTTTTAAATTATTTATTTGTCAGATAGAGAGGGAGAGAGAGAGAGCAAGCACAGGCAGACAGAGTGGCAGGCAGAGGCAGAGGGAGAAGCAGTCTCCCTGCCGAGCAAGGAGCCCGATGCGGGACTCGATCCCATGACGCTGGGATCATGACTTGAGCCGAAGGCAGCCGCTTAACCAACTGAGCCACCCAGGCGTCCCCTACATTGTGCTAATGTTTTAAAAAAAATTTATTTTAATTACCCAGTGCTCATTAGAACAAGTATACTCCTTAATCCCCATTACCTATTTCACCCATTCCCCCACCCCCCACCATCAGTTTGTTCTCTATAGTTAAGTCTGTTTCTTGGTTTGCCCCCCCTCCTTTTTCTTCATTGTGCTGACTTAATATTTTCTGCCTTATAATAAGAAAATTGCTAATTCAGATTTAGCTTTAGTAAGGCTGAATTTTCTTTATTTCACAGTTTTGTAGTGATATTGTTTTTCTTCATTCAGAAAACAAAAATCAAGAAGACAAATGAAATAATGAGTTTTTCTTATAATATTAGAAATTAATTTGCTAGGCAGAATTTTGAGTGGGATGAACTATGCTCACCCCATCCAGTAAGCATGACTAATGTTTACTCATTATCCTCTTCTCTTGTTCTAATTATCTATTTATGGGTCATCATTCACTAATTTGACTTGTGGAAGAGTTTTGAATGTTGGAGGCTTGGGATGGGTCTGCAAATTTAAATTCAGTGTTCTCTTAGGGTCTTAAAAATTAAAAGCAATCTTGTTTATTTGCATGTTAAGAATCCTACTTCAATAGAAAAGAATCTATAGGTAGAACATTTTGCATTTTTTCTGTGACATCTAAGAATAAATTATTTCTTTGTATATCTGAGTACACATACATATGCAATTACACAATGTTCTTTAAAGTTGCAAGAAGTGTAATTTAATAAAAACAAATAGGATGAGAATAGGGGAAAGAAAGAATGTGAGGCCTTCACCTGGACTAGAACTATAAAGTCATCAATATCTATTCTGTCCCAAAGGAATATATTTTTGTGTGTACGTGTAGATATGTGTGTCTATATGTTTGCACACATACATAAATCTATAAATAAATTAACATACATACTTTTTTCATAAATATTGGCACTTATTTTGAGGAAACTAAAACTAATAATAGCAGTTACCCCTCTCATAATCCCATCTGCAAACTCTTTTTTTTTAAACCACATAAACCTCATCTCATATGTCACACCTAATGGATCTAAGATTGGAGACCATACCCAGGGAAAGCCAAGCAAAGTTTGCCTGTGTCCTATAAGAATCCCACCTGGTCATGGTGGATGATCTTTTTAATGTGCTGTTGGATCCTGTTTGCTAGGATCTTGTTGAGAATCTTAGCATTCATATTCATCAGTGATATTGGTCTGAAATTCTCCTTTTT